>OZ012660.1:50645083-50794062 GCA_963942545.1 Oxycera nigricornis | reverse complement strand
TCTCCAGCTTGTAAAAGACTAAACACCATGGAAATCCAAATGCTTGGGAGTATGAAGTTGAGAATCGTTCTAAATTGTTCTGGTTTGTACAGATTTAATATTTATATTTGACAATCCTTACAATTGCAACATCTAGCAGGACATTTATTGACCTAATTTGGAAACATTTGGCAATAACTCATCCGATTCTAATCAGCAACTGTTTAGGTTTGTCAGGGTTCTTAATCGGCCGTCAATTTCAATTATAATTATCTGCATGTAGCGAAATCAAAATGCCGTTCAGCCTGGTTTCCAAATCGGGTCGTTCCTGCAATTGACGGTCTGATTTTGGTGGCTTTAGTTGCAGCCGCTTCACTCAGCCATTTGAAATCGCTTTATGCGAGTCACATATCAATTGCATTACCAAATTACTGCAGGTGATTCCAAAATGCTTTGAACCTAATTACCTGTGTAATGACGAGCCGCTTTAGACCCACCTAAGATACTAGATACGCACTGTTTACGCGCGAAGCAAGATACGATTTGGGCCTATTGACAATTTGATCGAGCGATTCAGATAATGCCTGAAGCGCAACGGGGACAGAGCGGCTAGCTACTCCCTGTTCGGTCAGTAAACCTGCTAACATTGAACATTCCAAACGTTCGAGTATGCAATTCAATGGATTCACGTCCACCGCTTGCCGAATTGTAATTCAGAACTTGATTCGCTTTCGATAAAATGACGAATGCCGTGGAAGTCTGCAAGTGGGTTCAGTCTGGAGTTTGGGGTGCAACTTTACAATTATTGGTTCAACAGTGTCCAAGCAAAGAATGATGGAATGGCAGCTATTGTGTGGCGTCGGAGTATTATGTGAATGTGTTCCGTTCTGGAATAATTTATTGCAGATGGTAGAACGATGGACGAGCAATCGTAGCTAGAATGGTCAGAATGCACCTATGTTGAGAAGCTCCTTTATTAGCGATGATGATTTGAGAAAGGCATAGTGGAACTCAAATCAATATTGAATTCAGTTGAACATCATGTCTGGTTCAACTGTTGCTCATTTATGGTTCGTTCTTCTGTATCACCCATGTAGAGGCATTATTTCAACCAGAAAATTTTCATCTAGGAGAAAGTTACTGTTCAAAAATGAACTACTTTTCAAATTCCTTTTTGATAACGTTACCATCCCTTGAAAAATCAAAAAAATTCATTAAGTATAATCATGAATTTTAGGTTGGATGTCCAAAACTCGAAGTTTTCAATTGAACGAAAAAAATATTTTCAAATGTATCGCGAAGCTAGCATTTTTTTGAATCAAAAAGAAAATCCATGTAATTAATGCATTGGTTTGCAATCCTAAACTCATGCACCTGTTCAATACATTCTTTTTCAGCCAATAAGTAATTTGAAAAATTGTTATTTCGATGTTGGGCAGGCATAAGGATGTTGAATGAGTTTAAGCAACGATTAATAAAAAAAAAGTTTATATTTGAAACTATCTTAGTGATTTTTTGATGATTTTGGGATGTGTTCTCGCTTGCAACGATATCTTCATTCGTCCATAAATTTGAATTTTGCAACTTCATTTTAGAATTGATGAAGGATCAGCTTTCGTTTTCATGACAACACAAACAGATTAGTTAGTCGCTATATTCATCCGTTCCAATATTTATGTCTCAATAGCTTAAGGCAACTTTTCAACTTCCCAGTATATGAAGTTCTTGTAATCGCCTCGAAAATCGAAATTGAAATTTTCAACATTTCTTTACGTTTTAAGGTCGTTAGAGTATATATAAAGTGTTTTTAGAAAGAAGTATGTATGTGTGTGTACGTACGTACGTACGTGCGTTCGTGGACAGTTTTTTCTACGAGCATAACTAACGTAAATAACGTTGTATCGACTTTGTTGAGTTGAGGTGTCAATCGAAGCGTCTTTGCAATTTTAAGAGCTAATTAGTTTTTGGAAAACTTCGGTCGGGGGAGTTTGCTGTTTTGCCCCTTCAAAGGTCATTTCTGTCATGCGTTATATCTCGCGAACCAAACATACGATTTCCTTGATAAAGGTGTCAATCGACGCGTATTAACATTTATGTGATCCTATCAAGTTTTTAAAAAATTTCTTCGAAGCGTTCTTTAATTTAAGAGAAAAAAGTGCAAACAATTAGATTTTTTTTCATAAACAATAAATTTGATTTGCGAAATATAGTAATCAATGTTTCTAAAATTTATATACTCCAAACAATGTTTGTAAAAACAACATCAAAACTTTTTCTCATGATTACGTAAAAAATTAAATTAAAAATGAAAAATCATTTAAAGTCATCATGATTTTCAAGGTCATTTTTATCATTCTCTATATCTCACGAACCAGATATAATATTTGCATCATTAAGGTGTCAATAGACGTGTATTAACATTTTTGCAATTTTTTAAACATTATATAAAAATTGTTTCAGCCGTTTTTTAATTTAATAAAAGAAATTGCAAAAAATTAGGCCTTTAGGGTTTTAGGATTTTTTCATAAAAAATATTTTTTTAACCTGATTTGCACAGCACAGTAATAAATGTTTATAAAATTACTACATTCTTATAGGTTTTTGAAGAGAAACCAGCAAACCCATATTCCATGATTATAAAAAAACTAAATTAAATATAAAAAATCATTCAACGTTATGATGTACAGAGGGTTCATACGCATGATATTACTTTATATCTTTTATTCTAAGGAAATTGTTGTAAATTCAATCCAAGTTTTAAAATATTTGCATAATATGAGCAGATTTTTAATAGTTTCTTTGATGTTTAAGTGCTAATTTTTTTTATGCTTAAATGTTGTAAATCCAAAAAAAAACCTTCCGTTGATGATGTGATTAATATTAACTCATTCCTGGTACTGCTATGAATACCTCTCATTATTATTATTTAAAGTAGTAGTATTTTCAAAATTATTATTGTGTTTAATGTTTTTGATGTTTATGTAGATATTACTGGGAAGTTGACCGTGTGAACCTCAAGGGTCGCACCTCGCGGCTTGTTAACTTCCCAGTATATGGGAAGTTCTTGTAATCGCCTCGAAAATCGAAAGTGAAATTTTCAACATTTTTTTACGTTTTAAGGTCTATAGAGTATATATAAAGTGTTTTTAAAAAGAAGTATGTATGTGTGTGTGTGTGTGTACGTACGTACGTACGTGCGTTCGTGGACAATTTTTTTCTACGAGCATAACTCACGTAAACAAAGTCGTATCGACTTTATTAAGGTGTCAATCGAAGCGCCTTTGCAATTTTAAGAGCTGATTAGTTTTTGCGACACTTCGGTCGGGGGGGGGGGTTGCTGTTTTGCCCGTTTGAAGGTCATTTCTGACATGCGTTATATCTCCGGAACGACACATACGATTTACAAAGTTAAGGTGTCAATCGACGCGTATAATATATTTGTGTGATTCTATCAAGCTTCTAAAAAGTCGTTGGAACCGTTTTTTGATTTATTGAAAAAAAGTGCTAAAAATTAGTTTTTTTTCCATAAACAATAAGTTTTTAACCTGATTTGCAGCACGCAGTAATAAATGTATACAAAATTTATATACTCTAAACAGTTTTTGTAACAAAATCAGCAAAACTTTTTTTCATGATTATGTAAAAAATGAAATTAAAAATAAAAAATCATTAAAAGTCATCATGAATTTCAAGGTCATTTTTATCATTCACTATATCTCACGAACCATATATGATGTTTGCATCATTGAGGTGTCATTCGACGTGTATTAATTTTTAACTTCCCAGTATATGGGAAGTTCTTGTAATCGCCTCGAAAATCGAAATTGAAATTTTCAACTTTTCTTTACGTTTTGAGGTCTATAGAGTATATATAAAGTGTTTTTAGAAAGGGAGATGTATGTGTGTGTGTGTGTGTGTGTGTGTACGTACGTACGTACGTACGTACGTACGTTCGTGGACACTTTTTTCTACGAGCATAACTCACGTAAACAAAGTCCGATTGACTTTGTTAAGTAGTCAATCGAAGCGTCTTTGCAATTTTAAGAGCTGATTAGTTTTTGGGATACTTCGGTCGGGGATGTTCGCTGTTTTGCCCGTTTGAAGGTCATTTCTGTCAGGCGCTATATCTCGCGAACCAAACATACGATTTTTTTGAACAAGGTGTCAATCGACGCGTATTAACGTTTGTGTTATTCTATCAAATTTTTAAAAAAAGCCTTCGAGCGGTTTTCAAAATTTTTAGAAAAAAGTGCAAAAAATTAGGTTTTTTTCAAAAACAATAAATTTTTAACCTTATTGTCAAGTCTTAGTAATCAATGTTTATAAAATTTATCTACTCCAAACAATGTTCGCAAAAAAATCATCAAAACTTTTTCTCATGATTACGTAAAAAAATCAATTAAAAATTAAAAATCATTAAAAGTCATCATGATTTTCAAGGTCATTTTTATCATTCACTATATCTCACGAACCAGATATAATATTTGCATCATTAAGGTGTCAGTTGACGTGTATTAACATCTTTGTGAAGTTTTCAACATTATAAAAATTCGGTTTAGCCGTTTTTTTAATTTAATAGAAGAAAATGCGAAAAATTATGGTTTTTTTCATAGAAAATATTTTTTAACCTGATTTGCACAGCACAGTGATCCAGTTTATAAAATTTATACATTCTCATTAGTTTTTGAAGAGACACCGGCAAAATGTTCTTCCATAATTATGAAAAAGCTAAATTAAAAATGAAAAATCATTCAAAGTTACCATGTAAAGAGGGTTCATACGAGTGCTATTACTTTATATCTTTTATTCTAAAAAAATTGTTGTAAATTCAATCAAAGTTTTAAGATATTATTATAATTTGAGCAGATTTTTAATAGTTTTTATAGTCTTTTAATTAAAAAAAATTGCTTAAATTTTGAAAACCAACAAAAATTTTCAACACCAAAAAGGCCCCCCCGATTGATCCGCGTGAATATTCAATCTGTCCTCATCGACCAAAACCTTACGTAATCAATGGACCCTCCCGTAGACGATATGATTCATATTAACTCATTCCTGTTACTATTACCTCTCATTGTTGTAATGTTGTTGATGTTTATGTAGATATTACTGGGAAGTTGACCGTGTGGACCTCAAGGGTCGCACCTCGCGGCTTGTTTTTTATGTTTTTAACTTTATAAAAAGTCCTTTCCGCCGTTTTTTTTTCATTTAATAAAAGAAAATGGGAAAATTAGAGTTTTTTTCATAAAAAATAAATTTTTAACCTGATTTGCACAGCTCAGTAATAAATTTTTATATAATTTATACATTTCTAATAGTTTTCGAAGAGAAACTGGCCAAATTATTTTGAATGATCCAAAAAAACCTAAAATACGGCTCGTGACAAAACACAAATTCAATGATTATGCCGACGTCATGGCAATTTTGAACAAAATTATTTAAAATGGACACCTCGCGAGAAAACCTCTTCAGTGGGCGTAATAACAAAAATGCATTTGCTAGCGCTCTTTTGTCCTTCAAGCATCGATGTTAAAATAACAAATAACGTAAAAAAGGTTTTATAGACCCCCCCCCCCCGATTTATCCGCGTGAATAGTCAATCAAACCAATCCACCCCCAACAAAAGCCTTACGTAATCAATGAACGCTACAGTAGATGATATGATTGATATTAGCTCATTTCAATTACGGTTATGAGTACCTCTCATTGTTATTATTAAAAGTAGTAGTATTTTCATAAATATTTTTGTGTTTAATATTTTTAATATTCATGTAGATATTACTGGGAAGTTGACAGTGTGGACCTCGAGGGTCGCACCTCGCGGCTTGTTGTAAATTTAAGTTCAATCATTCGTGTTGGTGTTTAAAACCAGCTTATAAATTTCAACTAGCTTTTGCTTATCATGTGTTTTAAAGCTTATCATACGCTTTGTGCCAGCTTTTGCTTGCTACGTATACAAACCATTTGTAATTCCTGATCACCCATTTCGATCCATAAACTTCGGAAAGGAACCTCCATGCTAAATTCACTTTAGACAAAATGTTTATTTGCTACGGGTAACGCTGGTCAAAACCACATAGTTTATGTAAACCCCTATTTCCATCTCTTTCCCTCACCATAATGATTTCCGAAGTGTGAAGACGAAGGCAATTTTTTTGCAACCGAAAATTTGAAGATAGAAGGTCGCTGAAAAAGGAAAAATTGTGTGAGCGTTTTGTTTTCGCTGAAGAGATCAGTATCTTGAAGTATTTGTTTGAATCGGGATTTTGATAGTCAGATGGGATAGTTAATGAGAAGATCTCCGCAAAATGCCCATCACAAACCCTACGGTTTGTGATTTTAGTTGCTAAAGGACTTTGTGGTTCGTATTAAAAAAGTGATATAAAATCATTTTATAGGAGACATTCTGCCGGAACCACCACCATGAGACAAAATGACGTTGACTTCATTTTTAATGGTGATGGTGATTACTTAGCTTATGAGCTAGTTTCAAAATTCAGAAAACATTTCTGTCAGGTCTTAGAAAATGCAAGCTTTTAATTCTTAATTTTAAAATCACTTTTATCAGATGAAAGGTTGTAACCATGACATCTACAGATTTTGCTAAAATCATGTGGAGACCTCAGAATATACTCTATGTGAGTGTGATATAGCATTTTATATACTTTTGAAGCACCTGGGCCAAGTCTTTTCAGTTCAAAACAATGTAGCAAAACCAGTGCTGCAGAAAATTTGATACTTTTAAATAGTAACGGCTTAAAGTTAAGCGAAAAAGATCTAATTTGTCTACCTTCAATCCGTTAAAAGTTGCCAAATACTGTTGGCTTTGTTTATCTGGTATTTTTTTATAATTTGATTATTTTAATTGTCCACAGTACTTTTTTTGTCACTTTTCTTAATTGTATTAGTTTTTTCTGTTGTAACTCGGCACAATGTTTTTAAAAATTGATAAAAATTTAAATTTTTTAAGATATTCTGCTAGTATTTAAGATAAAATTTATGGCTCGAGTTAAAGCCAATAATTTTGGCGGAAACGATTCAAAAATTTATGCAAGAATCGAATTAAATGCTCCATTTTCGAGACGTTTTATGGAAAAGCATAAAAATCATCGTGAAAGTTTGCAATACATATAAAATTGGTTTCCAGTTCATTGTACTCAGCTCATAGAAAGAAAAACGGTGAAAACTCTAAATAAAAAAAAATCAGGGTGTGATCACTTTTAGTTTCTAGATTGATTGTAATTGAAAAAAAGTTTACCAGTTTGTCTGTATGAGTTTCTACAGGAACTGAACCATTATATTGTATATAATGATACAGTTCCGGTTTGTAAAACAAATGAAATTTTTTTTTCTTGGTTGAAATATTGACGCTTACTGAATCTCCAAACACATTTGATTATCTTTTCAATGCAATGAATATCAAAAACTATCTTTTACGATTTTCTTTATTTATGATGATAAGAAAAACTATAAGTTGGTCTCCTAAATTCATACTTGTCGTGTGTTTTACTTAGAATATTAATCAGATATTGAGACCTCGGTAAGTTATGTATAATCTTCATCTCGTTTTTGAAAAGCACAGCTTGTTTCCATCCAATAAAACATTTAATTTTAATGTTTTTTATAACATTCATATGTAACATGGTAGGGTTATTAACTTCCCAGTATATGGGAAGTTCTTGTAATCGCCTCGAAAATCGAAATTGAAATTTTCAACATATCTTTACGTTTTGAGGTCTTACGAGTATATTTTAAGTGTTTTTAGAAAGAAGTATGTGTGTGTGTGTGTACGTACGTACGTACGTACGTACGTAAAAATACGTACGTACGTGCGTTCGCGGACAGTTTTTCTACAAGCATAACTCACGTAAACAAAGTCATATCGACTTCGTTAAGGTGTCAATCGAAGCGTCTTTGCAATCTTAAGAGCTGATTATTTTTTGGGACACTTCGGTCGGTTTTTTTTTCTTTTTTCACCCCATGAAGGTCAACCCTGTCATGCGCTATATCTTGCGAACCAAATATACGATTTGCTTCATCAAGGTGTCAATCGACGCGTATTAACATTGACGTGATTCTCTCGAATTTTTAAAAAAATTGTTCGAGTGATTTTTCAATTTTTTGAAAAAAAGCGCAAAAAATTGGAGTTTTTTTCAAAAACATCAAAATTTTAACTTTATTTTCAAGTCGCAGCAATCAATATTTATAAAATTTATATACTCCAAACAGTTGTTGTAAAAAAATCACCAAATTTTTTTTTCATGATTACAAAAAAAATTGAATTAAAAATAAAATTCATTAAAAGTCATCATGTCCTTCATGGTCATTTATGTCAATCATTATATCTCGAGAACCAAATATAATCTTTGCATCATTAAGAAATCAATCGACGCGTATTAACATTTTAATGATGTTTTTAATTTAAAAAAAATCTTTGTAGCCATTTTTTAAATTTAATTAAAAAAATATTGAAAATTAGTGTTGTTTTCATAAAAAAATTAATTAATAATTAATAAAATTAACATCGTAATAATAAATGTTTATAAAATTTATAAACTTTTATCAATTTCTGTAGAGACTAGCATAATATTTTCTCATGATTTCAAAACAAATTGAATTAAAAATAAAAAAAATCATTCAAAGTCACCATGTAAAAAGGGTTCATACGAATTTTTATATCTTAAATCTCTTATTCTAAAGACATTGTTGTAAAGTCAATTAACATTTTATTATTATTTGCATTATTTGCGGAGATTTTTAATAGTCTTCACAGAACCGTGTTTTAACTTTAATAAAAAAACTGCTTAAATTTTGAAAACCAATACAAATCAAATCAAATTTGCAATTGTGATAATCAACGTTTTGAATGGTAAAATGTTTTGTAGTCAACACTTTTTCAGATCATATGCTTTGAAAAGCTTTCATCAAATAAAAAATTGTAGTTTTTAGGAGTTTTGTTCTTTCGCATTCGTAAAACTTCAGTTACTTCCTTCATCATTTGTAATACATATATTTTACTTTTTACATGCAATTGAACGTATTTTTGACTGCATAATCAATGTTTCTCAAAATCAACAGAAAATAAGAAATAATTATGAGTTTCATTGATGTAAAATCGTGAAAAAATACGAATTCAGTGATTATGCCGAAGTGCTAGCAGTTTTGACCGCAACTATTCAAAATGGCCATCACGCGACAAAATCTCTTCAGTTGTCGTAATAACAAAAACTGCATTCATTTTTGCTAGCGGTGTTTTGTTCTTCAAGCATCGATATGAAAATAACAAATAACGTCGAAAAGGCTTTGTAACCTGTCCCCCCTCCGATTGATCCATGTGAATATAAAATCAAACCAATCCACGAAAATCTTTACGTAATCAATTGACGCTCGCGTAGATGTTACGATTAATATTAAATCATTCCAATTACTGTTATGAGTACTTCCTATTATTGTTATTGAAAGTAGCATTATTTTCATTATTATTTTTGTGAAAAATATTTTTATTGTCTTTGTAAATATTACTGGGAAGTTGACCGTGTGGATCTCAAGGGTCGCACATCACGGCTTGTTTAAAATGATTTTTCTCTAAAAAATACAATTTCTGGAACATGAATAAATGAAAGAAATGCAAAAACAACAATATCTATAAAAGTATCTACTTTAACTGACTCAAAGTGAAGGACATTAAAATGAAAATGCCTTTCACCTAATTAGCGATTATCTCTATGTCCTTCAACCGACATTGATCTGCTTTCATGGAAACTTTAGTTCAATGTCCACTCGACCACGTTCAGAACGGAAGTTACATTTTGAAAATATACTTCCGGATATTAGAAACTGGACAAGTTTCAAGATATCCACCGAAACTGCATTTCCATAATCTGGCTGTGCATAATCATGACAAGATATCAATCAAACTCGTTATATCAAACTTGAAAATGTTTCCACTTGTAAACTAAGATCTAAAAATAAATCTACAAGCTAGCACAGCTATTTTGTTTTTTAATCTCACTTTCCATACGAAAAACAACCTTAAAGACATTATTCACCTTCCCAGAATGAAAGTGAATCAGCAAATCTTGCAAATTTGTTTCTAGATACGCATGAATGTACATAAATATGTGAGCTGGCATACATTCGTCCGTTACTATCCAAAAACTTAAATAACATGTTTTGTGCGCGACAATACGAAACAATTTGTGGAATGAAATCGAGTTGATTTTTTCTTTCTTCTATTCAACTAGTTCCCGGTAACAAGATACGAAAATTGTTGACAATACTAGTCACCCTCTAGTTTGTCCAGTTAGTTTTGTTTCAACCTAAAGATTGCAGATAGTTCCATGCTAGTTCACAATCTGCAACGGCTTGTTTCATTCAGCTGGACGACTCGACTTGCTTGCTTCCTGCCGCGCCGAATTGGTACACCGGGCGAAAACAACGAAAATCCCATAAAAACTCGTATATAGGACAGATTCTTGAAAAAGTTGAATTTATCTGAGGCAAGAAGAAATGAAAACCTGATCTGATCTGGTTTTCTTGATGGACCACTTTGTGTCTAAGTGCGTGGTGGCCTTGGCGAAATTCAATTTGCAGATACTGACTTAACAGGCTGAGGGTGTGATCACAGTGAGCTTGACTATGTCATAACACTGTTAGTATAACAAATCAGTGAGATATTGAAAATCAATAAATTTGTTATTCAAAATTTCAATGACGAGATTATTATTTATTGTAACGTACGCCGAAGATGTTTGTTTATCTTAATTTCGTGCTAATTTCATCCACTGATACGTCTCAACTTTTGAATACTGCGATTTATTGTTTTTAGATCGTATTTAGAATCAATAAAAATTGTTAAAATATGTAGGTAGAAATAATTTTACTATCTTTCCAATCACTTCTCGAAAATATTCTCTGAAAATTCTATGAATTCAGTGTTTCCTGAAAGTTATGGTTCATTCTTGTTTAAGACGATTATCATTATCAATTTTAGTTGCCTTATAGTCGCCCTTTCCTAATGATTTTTAAGTAAATGAAATTTGCTATTTTAATAAAGTCATAGTAGGTTATACTGATCAGTGTCAAGTTAACCATTCTCTTACGAATGTGCACTTATTCAGTATATATAAAGTCAGCGACAAAAGTCATGGCACATTTAATTGTGTAGAAAACTATAAGCACCATTCAATATGGTTTTTAATTTTTAAAAGTAAATTACTCAAAATATAATCTTTATAATAGCAGCAATATTTTCCCATTTACGGGATTTCAATATTGCATTGCGTTTGTCCATTAAGCCTAAGATTTTTTGCGCAGTACACAAATGGCGCGACAAAAATCATGGCACTCAGCGGGTTGCTTATTCAATAATAGTAATTTCCAGGAACTGTGTAGCCAGTTGGAAGTAAATATCAATTCGGTGGTCTATCTATTTTAGTTTGGGAAAGTTTTACGTTGATTCAGTCAATTTTCAAAATGTTTCGTGAATAAAAAAGATGTCAAGAAAAGAAACAACGTGTGAATAAAGGAAAATTGTGGTTAATATGAGGAAAGATGGGAAAACTTATGAGGAAGTTGGAGAATATATACAAAGGAGTAAGTCAACAGTAAGAAATATAATAAAACGACAGGAAATAGAAAACAGAATTAAAAACAAGACAAGAACGCGCCGGCCCCAAATTTTAACCGACAACGATAAACGGATTATAATGCGCAAAGTCAAGGTTAATCCAAAAATATTTGCAAGTGAACCAAGCCAGGCTGCTTCAGTTGAAATGGGAAAGAAAATTTCTCCAAGGAGTATTCAAAGAGTCATACGAAGTAATGGACTTAGAAGCCATGTCGTTTGCAAAAAAACGTTCACAAGCAAGCCAAATAAAAAAACGTCTCGAATTCGCCAGAAAATACTTAAATGCACCAGCTAACTTCTGGAACAAGGTAATTTTTTCCGATGAATCGAAATTCAATATTTTTAGAAGTGGTGGTCGCATAAGAGTGTGTCGTCGACAAGGCGAAAGTTTACTCCGAAACATTTATATCCTACAGTGAAACATGGTGGCGGTGACATTATGATATGGGAATGAATGTCTGAAAACGGTGTGGGAAATATGAAGTTTACAGAAAGCACAATGGATCGTTTCGGATATCTAGACATTTTGAAGAAACATTTGCAAAATAGTGCTGAAAAATTGGGTTTGAGTGGGGATTACTATTTTCAACAAGATAATGATCCCAAGTATACAGTATCCATTGTGAAACAATGGATGATCTATAACACTCCTCATATGCTGGCTACACCTCCTCAGTCACCAGACCTCAATCCGATTGAGAATCTTTGGAGTGAATTGGAAAAAAACTTAAGGAAACATGACATAACATCGAAAGCACAACTGAAGGACATCATACGGCAAGAATGGGCTAATATCAACAATTCATATACGCCAAAATTAGTCCACTCAATGCAAAGGCACTTGAAAGCGGTAATACAATCCAAAGATAAGCCAACTAAATATTAATTTCAATATACTGCTACTAAAAAATACAATTTTCTAATCAAGTGCCATAACTTTTGGCGCGGAAAAAGTAGAATTTTTGTATAAACGAAATTTTTTTTCTTCTTTTATTAATTTTGTGAAGTTTGATTTGTTTTTATATATTCATAATCTATATTAACATATATTTATTATTAATAAAACACAACGGGATGGCTTTAATATTTTAGAAGATATGTATCTGCAAAACAATAAGTGCACTCAGGTGCCATGACTTTTGTCGCTGACTGTAATTTCCAAAATTTGCTAAAAAAATTATCGTGCAGTTCTAGAATAATTCCAACTAAAGTCCTTGAAAACTATGTAAAAAATTTGCTTTTTCAGAGCTTGAGATATAATGATTTTAATTTTTTAATGTTTTTTTTATAAAAATTTCGTGTTAGATACAAAAAATGGTAATTATTGTCTTGAATTCTTTTGCTACATTATTCGAATTGCAGTGAGCGTTCTTATGAACCTTTGAGTGAAACTCTTTCAATACAAATTCTGTAGAACTCAAATTTCAAAAAAAAAGAATGCATCCTACTTGATCCCTTTGTACTTATAAATTCGCATCCTAAACACATGGAAGAAATATTTTAATAGACATGGAAGTTGTAAGAGACGAAAGTTAAACGTGAATTACAGGAGAAATTCTATCTTAGAAAACCTGGTAAGAATTCTAGTGATAACATTTAAGGAATCCTTGAGCAGCATGTTACGTGCAAAATTAATCCTGGAGCATTTACTGGCCCCAAGTTGGTAGTTTCGCCCGGTGCTCGAAAACGAAAAAGAATATGTATGAAATTTTTATGCGCCATCCTATAAGTGTGTCAGGATTATTTGGTTATCGATTCCAAATTTGGAAGGGTGGCTCCGAAAATAAAATAATACTGAAACAACCCCAAAACCAGAAGGGTGCAAATAGGAAAATATGTGTAAAATCCTTAATTCGACATAACAAAATTTCTTTTTATTATTGGATCTAAGACTACAAAAAACCTTACTCCTTTTACAATTTTGAAGTTTTACCATTGAACCAAAACCAAACTGTTTTTCAGTGCTTTTTTCCGAAAACTTCTTTAATTGCTGGTTAATTTCTTGTCCTGCTTCTGGGTCAAACCCTAGAGGAACACTGGCATCAGCACGATCTTCAGTTTCCCAAAGCTACCTGGATCCAGCTGGTTGCATTTCTTCTCCGCTTGAATGATTTTTCATGTTAGAACGAAGCAACAATTCCAGTGCAATTTCCGCATGGATAGAAATACTAGAACACACTTCTCGTTTAATTAATGGTTGCGGGCAAACTTTTCAATTTACAAGCATTGGGTTTTTTTTCTAGAAGTATAATAATTTTAAACAAATAAAAGACAGATAAGTTTTTGAAATGGCCAACTGTTTTTGATTTTATAAATCTGCCAATTTTGTGACATTTGCTATTTACATGAATGTGGTAAGTCTTCTACATGGTTACCTACAGAGGTGACTTCAGGCCACGGGTCTCTTTGGCTGCGGGCTTGCAGTGAGTGACAACCACAAACCGTCGACTCATCTAGTGTTTACAAATAATTTCTGGCATATGATCTTTGCGACGGCGTCTTAAGAAGGCCATTCTGTCGGTCCAATTTGGAAACAATTTTCCCAGCATACCTGACCGTATTTTGCAAATAACGCGTCGAATGTTAGCTTCCATTTCATTTTCCAATAGTTGGTTGGTTAGCGGGTTTATAAGCATAGACAAGTGATTTAAGGTATCTCAGCAAAAAAGTATACAATGGAGACAAATCACATGATCTGGGCGGCCAGGTCACAGGTCCATTTCTTGAGATGATTCGTTCACCAAAGATTCGGTACTGGTTTCACGCACTGTATTGCATGTTGCGTCATCTTGTTGGAACCATTTGTCTTTCAGCTGATTAAAATTGATATTGGGAATCAAAACATTGCGAATCATTCGTCAGTAGCAATCATTAGCGCCATTAACGGTAACGTTGGTACCGTTTTCAGATTTAAAACATAAAGTACCAATTATGCCACCGGCTTGCAAAACGAACCATTGACTACTTTATATCAAAAATGGTAACTTCGCTTATTTACAAACCCAAATATGCGCTTCATCCATGAAAATAATTGACGGTGAAAGTATGGTTCAATTTTCAACTCGTTTTCAGCTCATTTACCGATCGCACGACGCAAATTATGGTCCAATAGCCTTAATTGCTGTCCTAACTGAATCTTAAAGCCACTTAATCCAAGTCCAAGACCTTTCTTTAAAATTTTCCATGTAGTGGACAAGCAAAGGACTTCAAATCGATAATTTTGGATCCCCAGTTAAATTACCCTCTTCATCAACGATAGCTGCTTCGGTACGCACTGTTCGAGCTCGTGTTTCATGAACTTTGTCAATAGCGTATACATGAACATACAAAGTTTTTACATTGTATTGCGTATGAGCTGCTCAGATGGGCGCGCCACTTTTGAAAAATTCCGAGTGTAATTGGCAAAAATCACCCAGCGATCTTACATGATGACGGCAAACAAAACTATATAGAAGTTCCGTTCCTTCTTCGCATTTTCCTTTTCTGAACCGTTATCGGCGGTTTCGATCGGCACGGCATAGATAGGTCCAAAATACTAATTATGTTTTCTATTTTTATGATAAAGATGCATGGTTTGAGACCCACTGTTATGTGACAAACCGTTTGGGCAAGACAAATTTCGTCCTCGTATTCCTAGGGTTACTTGACAGCACCTTTGCCGTCTTACTTATCTTGCACGCAGTTCTCAATAATTAATCTCATTAACCTACTTTCAAGTATTCTAGAGTAAAGTGTTCGTTAAAAATCCAACAATTGACATTATAAAATTCGAATCTAAACTGTGCCCTACGAGCCAAAGCTTAGGCTCCTCAAGGTAATTTGTCTAAGCTTTGAGTGATTTTCACTACCAGCAAAAGTCAGTTAGGAATTTGTTGTTTTTTTGTAAGGAAAATAGCTTTGAAAGATTGTCTACATTCTATTTTAATGGTTTTGAAGCAGCGAATGATTTCCATTTGAAGATTGTCTTTCATTTTGTAATGTATGGAATGATAGTATTGAGATGGCAGGATCGCCATGTAATGTAAGTAAAGATGCTACTGATTGTAATGAAGGTGGATGCGATGAGACTACTGTTGTCTCATCGTGCTGGCCAGGTGAAGAGCGTCTTCTTCTGTATTCCTTTAATGATATGAACTTCTTTTCTCTAGAAAGAAGCTATACTTAGATAGGGTGATAATAAGTACGCGAGATGGACCTACCGGCATTCCGTAGATTGCCACATGTTTGGCGCAGTTCAAAAAAAAGAACAGGCGGCCGATATTTCTAATTAGTTGCCGAAGTTTGAGGCAACTTTTCAATTCTGCCGAACTTTCTAAGGCAGACTTTTATTTGAATGTTCCTACCTAACACTTTGCCGATTTGAAGGCAAGGGTTGCTAAATAAAACGAGCAACTGTGTCTGGCTATGGAACGATTCTGCCTTGTGCTAGACTCGTTCCTTCCTTTTATTTACAAAAACTTTTGCTGTACAATCGATTTGCTTATTCTATAAAATTCTTACTCTAGTTTTAAATCTACTTACCAAAACCAATCGTTCCCACGGAATTTTTGCTTGCTTGCAATGTCCTAATTGCACATTTGCTTACTTTGAGCTCAATGCTCTACTAAAGAGTTTCTCACGGTACGCGGGTTCGAGAATATGATTATTAGAGAGCTTACTAAAATTTTGTAGGACATAAATATTTGAGTATGCTGTCACAAAAAGCTCGTTTTGTAACATAGCTGTGTATTGGTCGTTTGGGACATAGTTGTGTATTGGCTAGCACCGGGTTTGGAACTGGGAATACACTACACATAGTTGTGTATTGGCTAGCACCGGGTTTGGAACTGGGAATACACTACACCCCTTTCCTTTAGAAGAGTATTTGTTTGCAAATACGACTGATTGGTTGTGGTATTTTGTTTTACAATTATGCTTATCTGATGATGAGATATAAGTTTGTATTAAGTATAAAGTGTACAATAATTTTACAATGATTGATTGAATGTTTTATATAATTTAAGTCTATTATTATGTATCCATTTACATTTGTCTTCTATCTCTAGTAGTGTATTTACATTGTTTGTGTTTATTACTTTATATGGGCCTTTATACGGTTTCTGGTTTTTCTTTCTGTTTTCTACTGTTATCAGTACTAGATCACCAATGTTTAAATGAAGAGGTTTTGTATATGCTGTTCTATTGCTCCTAGCTAATTTTGTTTTCTCTATTAATTCTCTGGCTTTTGATGCCGATATTTTTAATCTTAGCTTCAACTCATTCGCGTAATTTTCAATATCATAGATTCTATCTGTGTTTTCTAAAGTGTCGTTTGGCAAATAAGAAAGTTTTCCGAAAACTAGTTCGTATGGTGTGTAGTTAGTGTCGACGTGTGGGGTTGTATTATACGAAAATGTATAATATGGTATCCATTCGTCCCAGTTATTGTCATCAACGAATGCTAACAGATATTCATTCAGGACACGGTGGTTTCTTTCTACAACACCTAACGTCTCGTGGTGATAAGGAGTTGAAAAGATTTGTTTTATATGTAACAGTTCGCAAATGTTCTTTAGGAGATTATTAGTAAATTCTGTCCCTAAATCGGTTTTTAAAATTTTAAATTGACCATATTGTAGTATGAAGTTATTTACAAGTGCCTTGGCTACGGTTTTTGCTTCCTTATTTTCTAAGGGTATTGCGGTAATATACTTAGTTAATTCGCACTGTATAGTTAAAATGTATCGATAGTTATTTGAAAATCTTAGAGGACCGACAATGTCCGCGGTTATTATCTCAAAACTAGTAGATGGTGTATCGGTTTTAATCAGTCTTTCCTTCGTGTGCTTTGTTATTTTATTAAATTTGCATTTATCACATTGATTTATATAATGCTTTATCATTTTGCTCATGTCCCTCCAACAGTATCTTTGTCTCAATTTCAAATATGTTTTTCGGATTCCTGTATGTCCTCCGTGTGGCGATTCGTGGAATTCTTCAATAAGTTTTCGTTGTGTAGCGATATCATTAATTCTTTTAGGGGGTCTATATATCATTATTTTTAATTGGATATCCATATCTCGTTGCAACGTATTAAATATCTTCTTAAATTGCTCTTTGGGTACGTACCTAAATATCATATCTTCCATAGATAGAGCTAGTTCATTTATATTATTCTTCTGCGAGTAATTCAGTAACTTCTTCAACACAGAAACTAGTTTCGTGTTTGAGTTATCGTTACAATTATCGCGAATTCTCACACTTAGTTTTTCGCTGGCGGAAACGGATTTCTCGTGAGCTTTATCGCTAAGGTGTATCATTAAATAATCTTTCTCCTTTGAGATTATTATACTTTCTTTATCGTTGCGCAACATATTAAATTTTACTTTTAATGCCCCTGTTATATCGGATAGTGAAGTACAATCGAACGCATAGAGGTGATCAATCTCCCGTTTTCTTTTGTCGCTTTCGTTATCGATTTTTGTGCTTGTTTTATTACATTGTTGTTTTATCGCCTTGCTTCTTGTTATCGCCATAAGTTTCTTGCTGATACTTTCGTCATTGGTTGGGGTAATCATTGATTTTAGTATTTCTGAGTCTAGTTGTATAGGACTCGAGATCAATTTTGCACATTTATTCACTGAGTATATCTCTTCCTAATATACCATCAGTTTCTATTGGAAAGTCCTCATCTACTATATGGGAAGAATCTGTTATCATCTTGTCTTCGATGATGAATTGTATGCCCGTGAGTATGCATTTATTTTCGGGCTTTAAATCGAGATTAGTGCGAATTAAGCTATTTGTTGAGTTTTATTACCCTCTATCTCTGTAGGTTTCGGGAATATTTCTTCCAAAAAAATTTCTGTGGTATATATTCTAATTTGAAAAACCAAATTCGCAGTTTCAAGATATATTGATATTTGATTTTAAATTTTTTTTTTTTTTTTTACCCAATGTCAACTTGTTTCATTATTATTTTGTGTTGACTCAAACTGTTTGTTGAATAGTTAAAAACCAAATTCTAAATTAAATATTTCTAATATTTTTACGATTGATGTCTGATTTAACTAGAGTGTTAAGTGTTATTTTAGTGCGCGGTTCCAATTGTTAATTCTATACATTTATCAATCATTATTAACATCACTAATCATATTTTCCCTTTCAAAGATAAAGTGTATATTGTGACAATTTTCATAAGAATTCTCATAATGATCTTATGCTTTCTTAAAATTCTACTAATTTGTTTAGAAAAATCCTAATTAAAATGATATTCTTTTCTAGTCCATATTATATAAAATTAAAATTTGACTTAAAATATTCAGTGTTGAATTGTAAGTTTCTGGTCGTTGCCGATTAATCCTTAAGTCATCATTAAAATTTTTTGTTAATTCAATCGCAAATAATGCAGAAAATTCTTCTTTATCTTCGCCTTTTTCCTAGTCGCAATTGTCTTCCAAATTTTTGGTTGAAGTTCCAAATCCATTATTTCACGTCTAAATTCCATTTTCGGTCGCAGTATTAGTCGTCGACATTCGAATTTAAATTTTTGTTCTAATTTTATTAAAAAACTTTCAGCTTCGTATGGGCCGAATCGCCCTGATACAGGTTTCCAGAGTGCAACATCGTGGCTTGCAGGTTCGTGGGTCGCAGGTTCGTGGGTCGCAGGATCGTGGGTCGCAGGATCGTGGGTCGCAGGATCGCCAAAGGAATTCTGAAATGTGAAATAGGTCCAGCCACATAGTAATGTACCTAGTCATGGTACTAAAAGGACTAAGAGATAAGTTGACAATGATGTGGATAAAGATTTCTTGAAGAGTTCCTATGCAACTCAATTTTAATTCAACTGAATATTCCACCCTTTCTCACTGAAAACAATATTGTCCAAAGTGAAGGCAAAAATTTACGTTGCGCGCAAATTTTTCCAGGTAATTTTCTGTGTTTTTTGTAAAAGTCACTATATTTTTCTCGAAAGTTTTTATAATCAAGCAAAATATTATCCATTTCAGAATTTTGTAAAAGTAACCGGCCGTCAGTTTACAGATTTAGCGTAAACTAGTCCTTAATAACATCGAATAACTTGAATTTAAATATAGGTTTGCATGCTGCGTGTACGCTTACTTGCTTATATGAATCAAATGTGGCTTTTGATTTATAGTAAAAAAAGAACAATTTTCGAGGCGTGCTTTAAAGTAAATTGTCTTACGGCTTGTCGTATGCTTGAACGATTATTATGGAATTGTCTGACACCAGACTGGCTACCAACACAACATCACTTGATAACATTTTCTTTCTTCAATTACGTAATGTCAATGATCTTTTGGAGGTGGTCATATTTTTCGAAGGATTTCTTTCGCTCAAAGGCATAATCGAAATGCGCGAAATGAGTGATACGTATTTTAATCGGACACTGGTTATTTCGATCAATGGATAAGCCATGCTATGACAACTAGCTCCGGAAGAACACATCACAAGTTGTTGGGCATGTTAGCTATCAATGTTTCCTTGTTTTATGTTTGTCCTTTCTATAAACGTATACTTGAATTCAGCTAAGCTAAATAAATTAGAGCTGGAAGAATGTTGCAATTTATATTGATTGCCTGGTGAGTATGACTTATCGTTAAAAACACGATAAAATATTGCTTAAAAGGTCGCATTAAAATTTCATGATCACTGACATTTTATATTTAATTGTTTAAGTGTTAAAAACTTGTTTTTTATGGAATGAAAATAGAAGTAGTACTACTTGGTTTTGTCTGATGTTTGAATTGAAAGCAAGTCGCCTTTAGGATGAAATATGATGACTTATGAAGATCAATTGAAAGTAAGTGTAGTTATTGAATTGAAATTTACGACTGGCATTATATGAGGCTTGAGAGTCGCAAACATATTTTAGAATGAATAAGTCAAAAAATTGGAATAGGTTTAAAATTGTGACATCATTTTTTCAATTTTCATTGCAGACTTATGAGCTCAAGCTAAATTTTGTGATAATAAGATAGAACAAGCCGTGAGGTGCGACCCATGAGGTCCACACGGTCAACTTCCCAGTAATATCTACATAGATATTAAAAATATTAAACACAATAATAATTATGTAAATAATTCTACTTCAAATAATAAAAATGTACCTTTCATAAAAGTTATTGGAATGACTTAATATTAATCATAACATCTACGCGAGCGTCAATTGATTACGTAAGGATTTTCGTGGATTGATTTGATTTAATATTCACGTGGATCAATCGGAGGGGGGACAGGTTACAAAGCAGTTTTTTTCATTAAAGTTAAAACATGGTGCTGTGAAGACTATTGAAAATCTGCTCAAATTTTGCAAATATTAATAAACAATGATTTTTTATTTTTTATTTAATTTAATTTTTTTTGTAATCATGAGAAGTGTTTTTGCTGGTTTCTTTACAATTATTGATAAAAGTTTATAAGTTCTATAAACATTTGTTATTACGATGTGCAAATTATTTTAAAATAAATTTTTTTATTAAAAAAATACATATTTTCCAATTTTTTTTTTAAAATTAGAAAAACAGCTTTAACGATTTTTTTTCTATATAAAAATATCATAAAAATGATAAAACGCGTCGATTGACACCTTAATGATGGAAAGATTATATTTAGTTTTCGAGATATAATGAATGACGTAAATGACCTTGAACGTTTAATGATTTCCTATTTTTTATTTAATTTTTTTCGTAATCATGAAAAAAAACTTTTGCTGGTTTATCCACAAGAATCATTTGGAGTATATAAATTTTATAAACATTGATTACTTAGGTTTGAAAATCAGGTTAAAACTTTTGTGTATTTGAAAAAAAGCCTAATTTTTTGCACTTTTTTTTTAAAAAAATTAAAAAACGGCTTCAAGAATTTTTTTTAAAATTTGATAGAATCACATAAATGTTAATACGCGTCGATTAGCACATTGGTACGTACGTACGTACGTACGTACATACACACACACACACACATACATTTCCCTTTCTAAAAACACTTTATATATACTCTATAGACTTCAAAACGTAAAGAAAACTTGAAAATTTCAATTTCGATTTTCGAGGCGATTACAAGAACTTCCCATATACTGGGAAGTTAAAAATGCTTCAAGCCATTTTTATTTGTAAATTGTGCTTTTTAAATTCAGGAGTCTATAAATTTTTAATGCATAGTAGGAATGGTATGTAATTACTAACTATTTTTCTGATGCATTGTGTACGCGAATCTAAATATTTAACCATTTAGGAATTTTTCGTATTTTTCCATCATAGAATAGAGGGAATCTATTGAAAATTCCTGCACTTTATATCTAACGAATATAAGTAGAGATTAAGAATCTATATTTATTTTTTTTATTTTTGAATAACGGCTTGTGCAAAGTCTAGTGTAAAAGATTAGACGATGTTTATTTTGAACTTCAGTGATCTTTTTGAGTAGTACGATAGGTTACTATTAATCTGAGATGTTGGGAAAATGATAAAAGTGGAAGTAAAGCTGCAACTGATGAATGATGCAATGGTAATTTGTTTTTAGAATGAAACAAAATACATTGGAACTTCCTCTGACAGATTTTTTTTTGCCATTTACCTTTCGTATAACGCCCAAAACTTGATAACGCAGAAAATTTTGCACTTATTAAACGAAAAATTGCCATTATTAACCAGATCCTATTTTGGTCGGACGCGGATGCAGATACTCAAATTTGATCCGTACTTAATTGTGATCCCCAAAACAAAAGAATATATCTTTTCGAGGGACTCAAAAGTCACAACCAAAAGCATCTAGATTCGATTGAAGTCATTTAAGTGCGTGCTAATTCGAGGAATCCTCCCACATCTATGCTTTATAGTAAGCTTGATAATTGTTAGTGGCGTATTAATATTACTTCAGTTGCAAAAGACATAAATTTTTACCATTCAAAGCGTTGATTACCACAAATGCAAATTTGTTTGAAAATTATTATTTTTCAAAATTTAAACAGGTTTTTCATTAAAATAAAATACAGTACTGTAAAAGCTACTGAAATTATGCAAATATTTTTGAACTTTGATTGACTCAACAACAATGTCTTTGGAAAAAGGGATATCAGATAATATCATTCATATTTTTTTTATATTGAGACTTTTAATGATTTCTTTTTAAATTAATGTTTCTTTGTGATCATGAAAAAAGTTTCGTTGGGTTTTTACAATAATTGATTTATTTTATAAACATAGATTACTCTGTTGTGGAAATCAGGTTAAAAATTTATTGTTTGTGTAAAAACCTCTCATTGTTTGAATTTTTTTCTAAAAATATGATGAAATCCCAAAAATGTTAATACATGTCGATTGACATCTTGAAAATGCAAATCTCATATTTACTTCGCGACATATAGTGCATGCCAGAAATAACTTTCAAGGAGTCTAAACAATAAACCCCCCAAAGAAAGTGTCTCAAAAACTAATCAGCTCTTGAGATTGCAAAGATGTTTCAATTGACATCCCAACGCCGTCGATAAGAGTTTGTTTACGTGAGTTGTGCTCGTAGAAAAAACTGTCCACGAACGTACGTACGTACACACACACACATACAACCTTCTTTCTAAAAACACGTCATGGATAAGGTAGGATGATTTTAATATTTACGCCCAAAATTTCAATGGGTGCTGCATAGAAATCGAATCTTTCTTTCACCGTTTGACATTAATGAAACTAATAAATATTTTTGATTTTGCAGCTGATCTTGAAAAACATTGTAAAAGCAGTAAATAATCGGTGTTTCATTGTATGTAAAAATTTAAATTATAGCAATAGATGGGTTTAAAGGTAATTGCAATGTTACGAACATTCAAAGCTGAACTAAAAACTGCTAAAAGCTACAATTTGTTTAATCGATCAAAGCTTTTCAGAGAAAAATAATTAGAAACGTCTTGCCTCCCATTGTACATATCTATACTATTATACCATGTTATTTGCGGATACTAAAAATTATTTTTTTATTTAGAACTTAATCTTTTAACAACGATTTTTTACTGCATATTATATGCAGTAAAAATTCGATGTCTGATTTTATGTGAAATATAGAAATTTTTTTATTAGATAGAGAATACGTAACTGAAATTTTGCGGACCCTTACAACAATTGAACTTCAAGCGTTTCACAAATCGTCCTTATATATTTAACATTTTACACATTCATTAATATTGTATGTTGTTTATATACGAGTGTTTGATGAAGATATAAAAAAAGCTATGATGTTTTATGTGATGAGAATTTAAAACATCTGATTTCGAAAAGCAATGATTTGCAGAAGTGCATATTATCTAACTTGAAGAGACATCTTTTGAAAGATATTCTTATTCTTATCAACCTTCATTCATTATAAATATCAATGATGTATTCTATAATCAAGAATATGTTTTGCCATCACGAAAAACGTTGTTTTTGTTTGATGAAATATCTTTAAAACATCTTACCTTCTAAGCGTTGATCACGACACATGCAGATTTAATTGGGAAAAGAATGTTTTTTTCAAATTTCGATTTTTACATTAACCTTAGAAGCCAAACCCACGTCGATTTGTAGTACAAACCAAGGGGTATTCGCTATTTCATCCAATATGATTGGACTTTAAGGGGTGACACAAAAAAACGACCCGCCAAAATATACAAAAAGTCTGCTCGAAATATGCAAATATTAGTAGGTTTAGCCTTACAGCAACAATGCCTTGAGAATTAAAAGACTTTAGGTTCTTTTATTCGTATCTGCCCTATATGCACGGTGATTTTTAATGGTTTTGATTTTTTTTCATATATGTTATTGTCACGAAAAAAGCTTTACTCCCTTTTTTATAAAAACTGTTTAGAATATAATAATTCTACAAACATTAATTGTTGGTTGCCCATGGCAGGTGAAAAATATTTTTTAACCATAAAAAACATAATCTATTATGAATTCTACGTTCTAGTGCAATCCAAAAATATTTCTAAATATGCAAATTCAAATATAGTAATACGTCTTGTGACGAATATTGTGACAAATGGACTGGTCTATTTTATTATCAAGATTTGAATATGGTACGATTTTTTAGTCCAGCAAAATGTGCATCTAAAAGTCAAAAAGATCATTTATCAGCAAATTTTTTGTTGAATTTGATGGCCATACAGCAATTAAAAATATTACTTATACCAGATTTATTTATGAAACCCAAGATATGATGAGAATGGATAAAATTCTCCTGAAGTTAAAAAAATCGTTTATAGTCAAAATTTATTTATAAATAAAACCGCTGGAAACTGAGTTAGAATTTTTCTTTCTCTTCAATAACATTTATTGGAAATAACATATAAATTAGTTTCTATAAAACAGAGAAAAATAAGAAACTCACGTAAGAAATTGAACAATTTTTGATGAGGATGAATGCTTATTTATTTTACAAAAACTAAATTTTTTCCGAGTAAGCAGCATTTGCACTTTTCGATTTCGCAAGTCGTTTCAAAAAAAAATTACAAATTAACACTATTCATAGAATTACTTCGTTCAGTTTGGAAGAAAATGAGTTAGTGTTATGGGATTGCTTAGTTCATACAAAAAGAGTTTTATTTCCAGCTTATTGTTCGATTTCATAGCAATGCAGGCAATCATTCAGACTCGATGATTCTATTTCCGAAAAAATTATTTTATTGTAAAATTTTTTTTTTCACAAGCGAGTCTCAAATTTACATTTTAATATTCACAAAATCAAACCTCTGAAAAAACAAACTGATTGGATATATATATATATATATATATATATATATATACATATATATATATCATGTATATAAATATCATGTGCTTAAAATTAAAAAAATATATCATGTTATTTGTAGTGACCCTCTTATTAAAAATCTCCTTCTTAGGCTTTTCCTCGACAACTATGTGGATAATAAAATTCATATAAAAAAATTTGGAAGTCACTAAAATGTGTACGTAGAGTTTCAAGCTCCTTAGTTTTTCACAACACTATTCGATCTCAATGAGAGATAATTACATTAGTATCATACCGTTACGTTCGATGTTGAAGTTTATGGGTGTCAAGCGGAAACTCCCCGAATAAAAAAATATTTTACAAAATTTTTAGCAATATTAATTACTAATAACGTCGTTAATTTATTTAGATACACTAGAAGACTCCACTTCCTAAGCGTCTCACTCTGTAAACTACACTTCACACGTATTCAAATTAGTGGCTCAAAGAGTGTAACGTGCTTCGCCCAAGTTTTTTTTATGTTATTGAGAGATGTCAAGTTAAGAAAATTTCAAATTTTAAGGGGGAGAGTTCTAAAATGTTGCATAGAAAATTTAATTTTTTCTTCCTGGATTAATGATATAAGCCGCAAAAGCTCTTCAAAATGAATCGTTGAACCATAAGCTGGCTATATATCAATCGCACCCAATCTGCACAGCCGATCTCAAATTGGGCGGTGAATACGTCAGTAAGGATGCCTACTTCCGATATCGGGAAGTTGGGTCGAATCAACTCACGATTTGAAAATTGGCGCTGCAAATTGCGTCATGTGTAGTGAAATCGAAGTGATTTTGACTAATTGACCTATCATCCGTGAACGAATGTAGTGATCAAGGCGTAGTAAATCATTGTATTTTTATGTTTTATCATACCTCCAAAAAAATTCACATATAAACTTACTCATTATAATTGATAACAAGATAGACATAAGAACATCTAAATAATTTTGAGTATCCAAAAAATTGGTAATATCATCCTTCTTTCCTTGTAGGAACAAAATGGGCCTTTCAAGACCTAAGTTAGCTTCTTCTAAAGATAAGGACTGCCACTATCACCTACCTACCTCTCACTTTCAGACATACATACATTATTTTCTGTATTTTGCACACAAAACGGCACCAGATACAAAGAGAGAAAAATGCTGTCTTACTTTTTGGCAATACGATGAATCCTCTCTCATGTTTACTTTCTTCATATTCAAAAAAGCTCGACAGCAAAACATATTTCTGAACAACTTCGTGACTGTTGCCTGAGTAGCTCCCAGAAATAAATATACTGATATTTGGAACAAAATTTTTTCTTCTGAAAATCAAATCTCTCATTTCTTACAAATTTGGATTAGAGATACGGTTGCTACACCATTTCAATATAAAATTAATTACAAACATTACTACCAAATGCTAATTACAAGAACCGCGATCAATACCATAGTCGACATAGTCAAACAAGCGGTCGTTATCGCTTCAAAACCAAATTTGACTTCGCCATGACTTAGCATTATCTTGGGCATACATTGAAAACATACATATGAATATTTACTACCGTTTTGAGGCAACGTAACCGCATTTTTGACTGGCCCAATTATCACATGCCACAAAAACTGGCCAATGCTCGCGCCAATATTGAAATGTTCAACGTGAATTGCATAATTTTGACTGGTAAGCAAGCACCTCACAATTTCTATATATTGTCAAATATTTAGCAAACGGTTATGCAAGTACATAACATGGAATTTCTCCATTTCCTTGACAAAAACGAATGGAAAAGTGAAATTGTTGCTACACCGTTTCCACCAAGTGATATTTGGCGAAATACCAAAATTTTGGCAGTTGGCGTATCTTTTCTTCGACGATCGCTTCTCCAACGAAAGGTTGCCGTATCTTCGGCATTTATCAGGAAACTGCATACCGTGTCGATTTCATTTGCATTTCTGTTTTGACCATATTGAAGGTCAAGGCCTAACACATAACGGTTTCGTTACAATTTTAAAGAAATGGATGGTAGCTAACGTGTGGATTTCAAACAGCTTAAGACATTCCTATGCTCTACCATGGAGCTGGTCTTGCTGTCGAGATGATTTTCATATGTTATGCTAATTGAAATATGATGATCACGAATATTAATACGGATGACATTTTCCTACGGGGATCTCAATTCAATTCAGTCTTTTTAAACCTACAAAATAGCTTGGATGTGTGCGGAACATTTGAATATGAACAGTTTCTGATTTAACAAGTTTCAGTCATAATCAACGAAGTGTTGTGCATAACGAGATACCGCTTTAATATAGAGTTTATGCAGACAATGTTAAATCTTTTACAGATAAGGTGTTTCAAGGTCAGCTTTTAGTCACTATGTAGAATTGAATGAAATTGAATTTTGAGCCGTAACGACTTTATGGTGTATGCCTAACATTTATAACCAAGTGGAAAATGGTGTATTCCAAACCAAAAAGACATACGCATGAATTTTATGCATATTTCAAACATTCAGCTGTGTCAAAACTCGAAAATATTTGGTGAGGTAATCTAATTTAAAAATATTTTACGAAATAGTTAGTATTTTTCCGTAAAAATTATAGTTTATTCGACATCTTGAATCCATTCGTGTATTCAACTTCGTTACAACTTCAATATTTACATCGAGATCATTCCTTAAAAAAAGACAGACTGTGCCTAATAAGATAGTTTTTGAATTTGTCAATTTCTCTATTTCGTTAAAGTTGCTGTACTCATCCTATTTCATGTAGTTTTTTTGCAAACTTTTCAATTTATCGAAATTCTTACTCTTTATTGTGTTTTTTCGCAATCTTGAAAGCAAACTTTTGTCACATTTCGTGCAAGTTTTTAGGACTAATTGTCTTAAAGACGACAGTGAGGTTCTCGTCCTCAAACGATTCCACAACATCTTAAATATATACGCATGCAGCGGAATAAAATTGAAATTAAATCGATAGTTCTTGGTTTTGAAAAATGATTTTAAGTAATGTCTAATAAAATTGAACTATTTGATTTTTTCTCCGTATTTTTTCTGGAATCTGGAAAAATAAATACTGTGTTATAATCTAGAAGTCTACTAAAATGTGAGCTAGCTCCAAAGTCGTAATTCAATTTGTTTTCAGATTCGTTTTTAAAACCAAAATAAAGCAAATACGATGATTTTTTAATAACTTCCCTGCATTTACACCCTAAAAAGGTCTGCATTTTTTAAGATTTTCTCAGCGTAATGCAGTTTAGTTTTATTAGACCTTTTTGATAATTTCAGTTCATATTTGAACATATCCTGCTAAAGTTTACATCACTAAAACAAACTGTTCAATTGACAATCTCTTTAATCATAACTGGCAATCATCTAAAGCATTCAAAAACATGCTGCAACTGATTTCCTGAAATCTGTCTTGACGTAGACTTCATTCTTCAACATCTTGTAGTTGAACTCCCAAAATGCGTTTGTACACAATATTGTGGCCGTGGTCGAGCTTTGGTCTTCCTTGCATATTAAGCTTTTTTTTGTGAATTGTTTTTTTCAGTTTTTGAGCTTCTTTTTCTACTTACCACGGATTTTCTCTTAATGCGAAAGTCATCATAAACAAGCCGCGAGGTGCGACCCTTGAGGTCCACACGGTCAACTTCCCAGTAATATCTACATAAACATCAACAACATTAAACACAATAATAATTTTGAAAATAATAGTACTTTAATTAATAACAATGAGAGGTATTCATAGCAGTAACAGGAATGAGTTAATATGAATCATATCGTCTACGGGAGGGTCCATTGATTACGTAAGGTTTTTGGTCGATGAGGACAGATTGAATATTCACGCGGATCAGTCGGTGGAGGCCTTTTTGGTCTTGAAAATTTTTGTAACCGCAGTCAAAAATAGGTTCAATTACATATAAAAACTAAAATGTATTACAAATGATGATGGTTATTGAAATCTTACGATTACTAAAGAATGAATCTACTAAAAACTACAATTGTTTATTCGATGAAAGCTTTTCAAAGCATATGATCTTGCAAAGTATTGACTACAAAACATTTTACCATTCAAAGCGTTGATACCGCACATGCAAATTTGATTGAAATTTTGATGGTTTTCAAAATTTAAGCATATTTTCGAATTAAAAGACTAAATCTGCTCAAATTATGCAAATATTTTAAAACTTTGATTGAATTTACAACCATTTTGTTAGAATAAAAGATATAAAGTAATATCATTCGTATGAACCCTCTTTACATGGTAACTTTGAATGATTTTTAATTTTTTAATTTAGTTTTTCTTCATTATCATGGAAAATTTTTTTTGCCGGTTTCTCTTTAAAAACTGATAAAAATGTATAAATTTTATAAACTGGTATCACTGTGCTGTGCAAATCAAGTAAAAAAAAATATTTTTTATGAAAAAAGCCATAATTTTTCGCATTTTCTTCTATTAAATTAAAAACACGGCTAAAACGAATTTTTATAATGTTAACAACTTCACAAAGATGTTAAAACACGTCAACTGACACCTTAATGATGCAAATATTATATCTGGTTCACGAGATATAGTAAATGACAAAAATGACCTTGAAAATCATGATGACTTTTAATGATTTTTTATTTTTTATTTAATTTTTTACGTGATCAAGAGAAAAAGTTTTGATGTTGTTTTTACAAACAATGCTTGGAGTATATAAATTATATAAACATTGCTTACTTGTACTTGAAAATAAAGTTAAAAATTAATTGTTCTTGGAAAAAACCCCAATTTTTTGCACTTTTCGTTAAAAAATTAAAAAACGTCTCCAAGAATTTTTTTAAAAACTTGACAGCATCACATAAATGTTAATACGCGTCGATTAACATCTTGTTCAAGGAAATCTTATGTTGGGTTCGCGAAATATAACGCATGTCAGATATGACCTTCAAACGGGCAAAACAGCAAACCACCCAGACCGAAGTTTCCCAGAAACTAATCAGCTCTTGAAATTGCAAAGACGCTTCGATTGACACCTCAACGAAGTTGATGGTACTTTGTTTACGTGAGTTATGCTCGTAGAAAAAAGTGTCCACGAACGTACAGACGTACGTACATACACACACACACACATACATCTCCCTTTCTAAAAACACTTTATATATACTCTATAGACCTCAAAGCGTAAAGAAATGTTGAAAATTTCAATTTCGATTTTCGAGGCGATTACAAGAACTTCCCATATACTGGGAAGTTAATAACGTAGAAAAGGCTTTGTAACCTGCCCTCCACCCGTACCGATTGGTTCGCGGGAATATTCAATCAAACCAACCCACCTCCCATCCATCCAATGCCTTGAGTAATCAATGGACGCTCCCGTAGATGATATCATTAATATTAAATTATTCCTATTACTGATATGAGCACCTACCTTTCATTGTTATTATTTAAAGTAGTAGTATTTTCATAACTATTTTTAACTTCCCAGTATATGGGAAGTTCTTCTTTGCTTACGGTCAGTATAAAAAAATGGTCCAAGTTGCTACAATTACGACCGCGCAGTTCATAATTATAATTATTAAAATAAAATACATAAATATTCTACGATTTTTTCAAATATCTCATTGTTGCAGATACTAAATAATAATGAATATGATACCTAAAATCTATTGCTGATTTTATTGAATAATCTAAAATTTATTAATGTGTCTAAATATCATTTACCAGGTCCCCCTTGATCTGCTAGCATTCTTTGAAGGGAAGAGTATTATACTTCAGCCATGAATTTAATACTTATAAAATGTCCAATTCATAATGTCATTTGCACCTTCAGATGTGAAAATGATAATCCTTTCCCCGACGCCTTCTGTCAAGTAAGTATAATCAATTTTGAGCCTGGAAGGTTACACTAAATGAGCTAGGCAAATAGTTGACATTGGTAAGAGTATTATCGACTACCGAATGTTGCTAGAACAACCACCTTAAACAAGATAACATTTCTACCTTTGCACTTACAACTCAGTTTTAACAGTGTTCTCACATAGTGACACAAAATCATTACATTGTAATCTTGCCATACCTTACAACAACTACTCATTATAACTGCATCTAATGTAATGTTATAATATTATTACCATATCTTTACTCTTGTTCTCTTTCATTTCGAATTATGCTTATAATTTTAATCTCTAAAATATGGTATGGTTTCTTTAATCTGGTGTTCGAAACAGTTTCAACTTTAGTCCTTTACTTATAGAGTTTTCAGAAAAGATGCTAAGTCCATGGTGATTTTGGATCACTACTTTTGTTGAGGATTTAAATTTTTCAGAAAGGTTAGTTTTCGTGAAGTCTTTTTGGGGGATTAATTTAAAACTAATAACCCAATCGATGTTGGAATTATATTGAAGTATAAAGCTTAGTCTTGTATCAGGATTCTTGTTATTTGGCTTCATCGGTTGAATTTCGCACTTAAATATTTTCTGTTCGGTTGTCGAAATGTTTTAAGATCAATTCTTTAGAACAAAAAAATAAAAATAAATTTTTAACTCATTGTGAAGTGGTAAATAATTTTGTGAAAGGGTTGAAATATTTTTCAATCAATTTTCTCTTTGCTAGAAATAAAAAGTTTGTTGTTTTCTACAGTCTAAAATAAAGACAGTATGTTGTAAAGTAAAATTGTTATATTGAAAAATGTCTCATTAATTGGGGAAAGGAAATCAACCTTACTCATCCTTTAGGTTAGCTATGAAAACCTTTTGAAAATCCATTAGCCGTCATTGCTTACAATAAATCTGGCCGCAATTTCGGACACGATTTGTTACTCAAATGTTTTTCTATAACTCTGAAACACTTGACTCGTGAGTTTTATTTTGCTTACAAGTAAGAAATGTTGGTATGAGCTAATGGCGCCAAAATTGATCTCATTTTAGACTATTAAAGGCTGCTGAAGCAAGCAGACTGTCTACCACCGTCGCTCATTGCCAGTTAGAACAAGCCGTGAATAATCTATTTTCTCGAATGCCTGTAATGAGCTGTGGTGCATTCACTATTTGGCTGCAAGCAGAAAAATTCAAACTCCATAGCGCTCAGGTATTTCACCACTCACCACCACATGCTATTACGCCGAATGCAGATACAGGTGTCCATTTATATACATTCCATATGAGCTCCGCCGTTTACAGGCATTGTTGTATTGTTACAAGCAAACAACACGAATGCATCATTAGGCATCAAGCAATGTATCTAACAAACAAACATACAGGCAATCATTCTCTGGGCGAACCTAAAACATCGAATTTGAATCATATAACACTCACTTTTCCCGAACGTACATACTTGAATTGTAATCACGAATTTCGAGCTGGTAGCTAGCTGTTTGTCATTTAAAGATGTCAACGTCCTCACCAGCTTCACCGCCGCGTTGCGACATCAGTTGACTTTTTACCAACTTGAAATATTTTAAAGAAGAGCCATTTTGTCGGGCACAATACCGACTCGGCGTGCTTGCCGGTTGTCGCCCAGAAGAAACCTTTGCGGCGTAACATGTGCACCCCATGCGTGTTCGGCGACCAACAAAAAGGTGGCAAATAAAAACGATAATTGCTGGGATGGTTCCAGCCAGCGAAAAGGCAATAACTTATTTGAATAATAGATTTGCCAAAGGTAATCGAAGTAACACAGTGCAACAACATGGGTGCGCTTGGCATGTTGGCACTACACACTTTTGGCACTGGCGAAGCATCTCTTCCTTTGACATTTTTCGCAAGTGCCTCGTGGAAATGTTAATGAAAGTCGATTACATTTGCTCGAAGCGGTTGCGTCTGTGTCCCGTATCGATTGAATAATCCACGTATCGATTTGCATCAACAATGTCGTCAAGATGCGACCGTCCCATTACGCATAACTCAAGTATTGCCGTATCAGAACAATTTTGGCCGTTTTTTCCTTGGATTTGATTCCTTTTGGCCAAGCAGAAGTTACTAAGATTTTAACTCTGTTGGGTTTTAGGTTAAGATTGGATATTAAAGCAGGTCTTTGAAGTGCTTGAGACGTTTTAAAGTCTCGCAGAAAAACTCGAAGCTTTTTGACCTCGCGCGTTCCTGAAAAATAGACTGTAAATCGAGTTATGGCGCAAAATGCGCGAATGAAGAATTCTAATTTTTTGCACATAAGCAACACAGGTGGGTGCCTGGGAGGAAAAACGAGTCCAGGGATAATATTGGATAATTGGAGCTGCATTGTTGCGGACAAATGAGTGAGTTTTGTTTTGAACAGTTTTTTTCTAAATTCTTATAAAGCTATTTATAACAGTTAATAGCTGCAAAAAAATTTACTTACACTCCACTGCTGCCTTGATGTGGATCGAAATTTTGAATAATTTTTGAAAGTGAGAAAGGATTTCTAAATTATATTTTAATGTTGCGGTTATATGATTGTGACTCCAAGATTGTTAGAAACTACTCCATCTAGTCAGTTGACTTGAAATAATTCTTCACCAGCTCAAGTGTATTGTTCAATAATGCTTAGCCGTGCCATAAATTCTGTCACATAATTTCAAATGCGCGCTTTCTCAGAAATCACCCTGGAACTGTACCGTTATGTTACAATTTATAACAAATGAACTGTACGGCGTAATATTCCAATCGTCGTCGTCGTCGTCGTCGTGACATGGAGGTGGGCATTGCAGCCCTAGCACTGCGACCTGCTGGTCGATTGTACTATCCTCATATTTTTCCTTTCTGGAGTTAATGCTTATGTCTTGAATCTTCCGGATGAGATGATGAACCTCATCAGGTCGTCCAAGGCTAAGGTATGGAACTCCTTGTCTCCTATTTGAGGCATGCCAAGGGCTCTATATCTGTGTCTGGAGAACGCGGGACAGTAGCCCACATAATGTGCCGCTGTTTCCTCGTCCTCCTCACATCTAGTGCACCATGCATCGTCCACTATTTGCAGAAGAGCTTGGTGACTTCTCAGGCGTCCGTGGCCTGTAATCACTTCTGTGAGTTTTTTCAGTCTGACTCTATTTAGTTTTAGACAGTATTTTGCGACTTCAGGTCGTAGGTTTGGCAGAAAGAGCTTTGTCTGTCTGCAATATTCCGATCAGTTTGGTAACAGTTTTTGACTACTGATCATGGAATAGGGCGTGAAAGAAAATCGTAGCGCTATAGCAGCACTCCAAAAGTGTGGCAAAAGTGCTTCTGAAATTTTGAATTTGTTGAAACCGCTCAAAATAACCAAAAGACTTATTTATCGTGCAATAGAACGATTTAATGAGACCTCAGGCATAGATAATGGAACAAGGACCGGTCGTCCACGTACCTTTAGAACAGCCAGTGCCATCAAAGCTGTCCGAGAGCGCATCCGTAGAAATCCACTGCACAAACAAAAAAATTTGTCGAGGAAATTGGAAATCTTCACAAGATCGATGAGTAGATTCATTTGAGATGATCTTCATATGAAGGCTTATCGTCGTTGAAGGAAATAAGATTGGAAAGATGCGAGCGTCTCTTGCTTTGGCACGCAACTGATAGGCATGAGAACAACCTCTTTGCCGATGAAAAAAAAATACTCTGGAGGAAGTTTTTAATAAACAAAATGATAAGGTTTATTCAACATCATCAGAAGAAGCTAAAAAAGCGGTTCCCAGAGTGCAACGAGGGCATCATCCAGCTTCTGTAATGGTTTGGTGGGGTGTATCCTATAAAGGTGTCACAACACTCCATTTTTGCGAAAAGGGAGTCAAAACCGTTGCGGCGGTGTATCAAACCAAGGTGAAGGTGTTGTGAAACCTTTAGCGTTCACTCTCTTTGGTGGACAACATTGGGTCTTCCAGCAAGACTCTGCTCCTGTTCACAAAGCAAAGAGCACACAGGATTGGCTACGCAACAACACTCCTGCTTTTATTGCACAAGAAAATTGGCCATCCGGGAGCCCAGATTTAAATCCGCTGGATTATGCTTTGTGGACAGAGTTAAAGAACAAGGCCTGCAGAACTCACCACGGTAATTTGGACAGTCTGAAAAAATTCTTGGTGAAAGCAGCAAATGAAATGTTGTTGGATACCGTGCGTGCCGCTTTAGACCAGTGGCCAAAACGTTTAAAAGCTTGTATAAAAGTAAAACGAGGTCATTTCGAATAAAGTTAATATTATTTAATAAACAATACCATACTAAAACAAATTTCTTTTAAATAAACATATTATCTTTTATTTCTTAGATTTCATGCTACTTTAAAGTTGTGACAGAATTTATGGCACGACTAAGTATATCTGTTCGATGTGTTTTCTTGTCTAATTTTATTTGATAACTACATAACATTTTAAAGTATCTTCAAATCAATAACATCGTCAACAGAAGTCACATAACCGACAAACTTCCGCCCACTTTCAAATATTCATTGTGTTTGCTGTTCAATGAGTCGCGAATCATATCTACGGCATCCTTAATAGTGAAGGCTTTCCAAATATCTTTCCCTATTTTATAAAATCTATTGCTAGTGTCACCTACAAGCTATATTAGTGATATTTGTAGATAATTTGCATGGAAAGCCGGTATACATCAAAGTGATCAAAGGTTGGATAGTGACCAGGAGTAAAAAGTTGACCGGGAGCAAAAGTCATCCAATTTTTTTACGCTTCACCTGGTATTGATTAAGTTTCAGACTTTTATGCAATAGTTGCTGACGGCAATTTTGGCTTTATTAATTCGATAGGTGTTCAAATGAATGTATTTTCAGTTATTTTTCTTGACAAAATTCATTCTTGAGAGCTGTTCATTCAACTTTTTGAATTTATAACTTCCCAGTGTGTGAGAAGCTTTTGTGATCACCTCGAGAATCTAAATTGAAATTTTCAACAAATCTTTACGTTTTGGGGTCTTTACAGTATATTTAAAGTGTTTCTAGAAGGAAGTTTGTATGTGTATGTGTGTATGTATGAATGTAGGTACGTACGTTTGTGGAAAGTTTTGAGTAGGAGCATAGGTGTCAATCGAAGCGTCTATGAAATCTTGTTTTAATCGATAGCTATATCGCCTAAGAATATCATGTCAAAGTTTCAAAAGCCAATTCTCAAAATTGTGGAAGATATGCATCCCGGAAGTGCCTGGCGCCCAGTTCTTTTTCTCTTGACCACAAACTTTAAACGGCCTTTTCTCGAAACCATGTTTTTTAACATTGCGTAAGTGATAATAAAAAAACTAGTGAATCGATTTTTATCATCTAGCATTCATTTTAAAGAGCATAAAAAACTGTTTTATATAGACTAAAGATTAAAAAAACAAATTATTTTGGGATTATTTTTGACTGGAAGTACAACGAAATGTTTCGTGAAAATCGTAATTTGTTTTTTTTTTTGAACCTGTTTTGAAAGGTTAATTTTCGAATTTCGCAAATATTTTAGTCTATCTACTAAAAAAAAACCTCCAGAGTAAGAAAATGTTTGGTTTGCTGATTTCAGATGAAAATTGCAGCCAGCATCGCTTACGCAATTTACGACGTCAGCGACGACATGGCTTTCAAGATCCTTGAAAAATTTGTTAATTTTCAACTTTCACTTTTGTAGAATATGTTTTTTTTTCAACCTCAAACATCGCCTAAAATAAATATTACACTGATTTAATAAGAACTGTTTTCATTTTCCCACAAATCAGTTGCAAAAAAGACCTTTTTTCGGCCTCTAAAGGTACTTCCCCCTTAAGAGCTGATTACTTTTTGAGAAACTCCGGTCGGAGCAGTGTCGGATTAAGCCAGTGCAGGACCTGTAGCATATGCAAACAAGAGACCCTTGATTTGCTATAGGTAGTAAAGTTTAGGATAAAAAATAAAAACGCACATTTACCGCACATTACCAGACTATCTTCCACTATGACAATTTGGTGTGACGATAAGTCAAGAGTGCATTTTTAAACCACTGGTTATACGAACAGCTCGAAGACAATATTAGAAAATTCCCTTGTAAGTATTATGGTGTTGTCAACTTGCAACAATATAATGTAGAGTAGACTCCTGTTAAGTGTGCTCTCCCGTTAAGTATTTCTGTTCTCCGAATTTTTGGTAATCCCGAATTTTTCTAAGAACTCGACAGCTCCGCACTATGGTGCGATTTTTCTGAAAATTTATACTTTTCCGTTTGTTCGGACGAAATCGCAATATTGGTCTGCCATGTACATATAACGGCGTAACTTTGATAATTAATTACTCGTCAACGAAGAACATGATTGTGTTCAATTTTTTATAATTTTTTATTTGCATAAATAACCTGTAGTAGTTTTTAAATTTTTTTCCATTATTTTCGATTTAGTATCGAAACTCCTTAACGAGAGTCTACTGTATATTGTGTGGCCAGCACTCACTTTTGGAGTATTTATGAACTACATATTTCCATTAGACGTGGTATTAATGATAGATTTTTTTGCGCACAGGCGCGAGGGCCCCCCCCCCCCAAGACGCGGGGCCCGTAGCATTTGCTAACGCTTGCTACGTGGTTAATCCGGCACTGGGTCGGAGGTTTGTTGTTTTGACCCCTTGAAGGACATTTCTGTCATGCGCTATATCTCGCGAACCAAACATACAGTTTGCATTGTTAAGGTGTCAGTTGACGAGTATTTACATTTGAAAGATTTTGGCAAGTTTTTCGAAAAGTTGTTGAAATCTTTTTTTAATTTAATAAAGAAATTGCAAAAACTAAGGATTTTCTTCATTCAAAATATATTTTTAAGCTGATTTGCACAGCACAGTAATCAATGTTCATAAAAGTTATAGATTCTAAAATGTTTTTGTGAAAAAACTAGTAAAACTTCATGTCATGATTACAAAAATAAATAAATAATTAACAAGAACATCATTAAAGGTCATAATAATTCGAAAGGGTCCATACGAACTATATTACCTGATTTCTCCTTTTTTGGAAACGGTGTTAAAATTTTAAAAGCGTACTAAAATTTGCATACTTTGAGCAGATTGCAAATAATGTTCACTGTACCGTGTTTTTAGTTTAATGAAAAAAACTGCTTTAAATTTCGAGAAAAAATCAATCAAATTTGGGGTAATCAACGCATTGCATGTTAAAATGTTTTGTGCGCAATACTTTACAAGATCAAATTCTTTAAAATCTTTTAATCAAATGAATAATTGTAGTTTTGTTCTTTAGTGTTCGTAAGATTTCAATTACATCGTCCATCAACTGTGGAAACGGATGAGTCGTCGTATATGATACAGAGCTCATGGTTGCATCGTATTTTCCACTTCGTTCCTTCCAGTACTGACCCAAGTGTTATTCTTTTGATTTTGCTTTCCACGGTATCAAGGGTGTTCTCCGACACTTCCGTCAAAGTCCAGGATTCTTAGTCATATATCAGCACAAGTCTTATCGTCATTTTGTTGAGCCACAATTAATTTTTCTTTTGCATGTTGCCTGTTTTTCAAATCGAACAGGCAGCGAAATAGGTCTTATTAGTTAGGTTAATTCTTAGTTGAATTTTGTCTTTATTTCCGCCATCACTACTTACAAAAATCCTTCCGTAGAAAACTTCGCAACGATCTCCAAGTGATTTTCTCATATAATCAGGTTGGCCTGATTGGCGTCTTTTTTCGTGTCTAGGTCAAGCATTTAGTTTTTGTCTCACTGAACCCTAACCTGAAATTTTTGCGGGTAACTCTTAATAGTTTCCTGATAGAATGGTTCAATGTAGAACATTCTTTAGCGTGCGAGAAATGTTCGAGCTTTTAAATAACATATCTACGAACCGGTCAAAATGTAATCAAATCAATGCCTTACAGAGGAAGATACTAACCATAAAAGGAAATTTTTCATTTAAGAGCTCCTCACTTTGCTTTAAAAATTATGAATGGAATTTTCTTTATATTCACGCTGCATTTTATATTTTTTTCGTGAAAACATATAATTAACATATTGAACCTGAACCATGATAATACATTGGGTTTAAGCACCATCAAAATCATTGTATTAGGTCATATAAAAAGTTTCCGCGGTTTTTTGGTAAATTTTTGAACAAAAGTTTTTAATCAAGTAAATATTTGCAATTACTATATTTGACCACAATAGTTGAAGTCATTTTTCTGGTAGCCCCATAATTCCATCAGTGTAGAAATCCTGTGGTTTATTGGCAGAAAACTTGGCGAAGTGATTTTCAGCGGCTATTCTGGCGGTCAGCTTTTAACCATCAAGAGAGTTTTGCATAGACCGAAACAAATGGTAGTCAGACGTAGCAAGGTCCGAAATATACGGTGGATGCATCTAATCTTATCTAATGTTCTCAACAAAGTTGCGTTAATTCGTTCCGAGTCATCAAAGATGTGTGTGGCCTGGCATTGTCATGATGGAATACAACTTCTTTTCTGTTGGCCAGTTTTGGTCGCTCTTTCTTGATTGCTTCGTTGAAATGGTCGACTTTTGCACAGTACAAGACCAAATTGACGGTTTCGCCAGGTTGCAGCTGCTCATAATGGACAATTCTCTTCCAATTTCACCTAACAATCAAAGTTATCTTGTTTGCCATCAATCCAGGCTTTGAAGTCGTTTGTGGAGGTTCACCGGCCTTTGGCCATGATTTTTTTCGTTTAATATTCTCGTATTTAATCCAATTTTCATCGCCCGTAATAGTTTAAAAAAAGTTCGATTTTGTTACATTTCAGCTGCGTTTCACTGATGGTAATTTGGTCAATGAAAATTTCATTGTTTTAATTCACATGGCAAACATCGATCATCTTTGGATAGCCAGCCTTTTTCAAAGGATTCCAAACTGTCATGTGATTGATTTTCAGTACCTCCGCTAACTCCTGATAGCTTGCATGCCGGTTTTGCTCCACCAGTTGGAAATTTTTATCGACTTTTTCAGTGACTCGCCGACCAGAGCGAGGTGCATCTTTAACATCGAAATCTCTGGAACGGAAGCAAGCAAACCACTCCTGAGTCTACCGTTCACTGACAGTATTCTCACCGTACACTTCACAAATATTTCAGCATGTGTTTGCAGCGTTTTTACCTTTTTTATAGAAAAAAGCATCACATAGCGTATTTCTTCAGATATTTTACTCATTTTCAAATCGATATAAGTTTTCACAGGAACGACGAACTCCAGAACAATCTTCAGAAAAATGTAACCTGAAATGTCACCTTTTGAACACATGTCGTTTGACACAATTGAATTAGTGTAGGCCAATATATGGGCATCAATACCAACTAGTGGCAAAAACTGCGGAGACTTTTTATATGAACTAATGTTTGTTCTAAATACATAACATATAATACATATGTAAGAAATGTGAAGGTTTTTTTTGCAGTGAAAATAGTAATAAATTAAAAATGTAAAGATTAAATCTACGAATCATGGAAATCTTTCACCTCTGTATGATATGAAAACAATATTCTTGAATCCAAATGATTTTCAATATCGGGATTGTGCGAAAACGGAATATGTTGCCGACCAATAATATTTTTCTAGTAGATACTCCTATACATTATAAAATGGCTTTCAGTTGAAATTACTTGTAAATGATATTTGCAAGAAAGTTTTTATTAGATGTAGAGAAAAGCAGAAGTATTTTCAATATACAACATCAACCAGATTAAATTTGAATTTATGTAAGCCATAGTTGTTTTCTCTTCTATAAATTATAGTCTTCCCAATTGTAGTTAAGTTTTTTAACTCTGCAGATTTACAATTTTGAGGATAAAATTATGTACAGAATTATTTTTATTTTTGGCATGCCAAAAGTATATATGCAATTTAACTCTACTATTTCGCTTTGATAATAAAATAAACTTGAGAACTGATTATTTGATTTTCAGAGCTACAAAATGAAGTTCAATTATCAATTTCAGCTGATTTGATTCGCAGCTTTCTGTAAAAAGATCTTACGGAAAGTCATTCAAGCAAACATTCCTGGAAAGCCTTTCTTTCCCAAAATAAATTCAATAGAACACTAAATGCATTAATTTCTTGCTTCGTTAGTTATGAAGCCAAGCTTCAATTTCTCCAACACTTCAGCGGCAACCCATTATGCGAAGAAGAGAAAAAAATTGGCAAAATGGAAAAAATAACAATTCCGCACGGTAGTTTCGTCGTATACGTAACCGGCAACCGACCATACGTGCTGAGATGCGGTACGTGGTCCCTTCATCTAATACGTATTTTCGTCTCGTATTTAATTTTAAGAGACGATACCTCAACTGAATACCAGAATTGGCTGGACAATAATGGGAAGATTCAGCACTAGCCGCCATCATGTTCGGCAGCTGCCATTCATCTGCAAAAGACAAGTTTTTCGGATGTTCCGCTTTTTATTCGACACTACGTCAGCACGGACAAAGTATCTTTTGTACGAGAAAGAAGCCTTCATATTCATAGCAATTGACTTTTTGTTAAAATCCAAACTCGTGCAGTGGCTGCCATGATAGTAACGAGTGTTAGCTAAGAAGCATGCTTGCAGCAAATTAATTTGTTCCGTTGATTAGTGAAAGCCAAGAAGATAAATTAAAAACTCCACGCAAATGAGAAATGCTGGTCGGTCGACGATATGGAATAGTAATGAAAATATTCTATGCAGGATGGACGGTGTTATGCAATACAAACGAGATTAAAATAGTCATGGGAAAGACGAAATGAATTAATGGTGAATGAATAGGATATTAAGTTTGTTTGCATAATCGTAGAAGCAACTAGACTAAAATCATAACCGCTTCTTTTAAATTTGGATAGAATTCTAGCCAGAAGTTTAAGTGGCAATTTAGCCTAAAGAAGTTATAATATCAAAACCGTGAACAAAGACGGGATACTTGTTGAAATGAGACAAAGGTTTGATTTAGGGCGTTTGTACCATTAAAACTCCTAAATTTGAGCCATATTTTAAATTGAAAATCGAATAAGCACCTCAATCATAAATGTTCGTGATTAGAAGCAACATTTTAGGATAGAGTCATGAACGTTACACAAAACGGAACCTCATTTAACAACCAATTACAACAAAACAAACAGTACAAGTACCATCTTTGACTGGTAATTTAAATTGCGATCAAAGTCCAAATGAAAATGTTAGGTGTAAATTGTAATAAATATTTTACCATAAATGCGAATGTCAAGTTGTCCAAAAAATTTGGCGACATTCCACTTATTATTTCGAGAAAATTTTTAACTGGACTATGCAAAATTGTATTCCAACTAAATCATGTCCAAAGCAAATGAAATTATTTGTAAAAAGTCCAATTAAGAACACAAAAGCGCATTTTATATAACACTTTTGCAGTTTTAATTAGAGCCACGCTGCTGAAAATCAGAAAGGATTTTGAGTTTGTATTCCTTAGAGGTGAAAGGGCTAACTTGATGTTGGTTCAAATACTGCGTTCAACAGTTCAGCTAGCTGAAAGATTGCCAGCAGTTTTTCTGTATTCTAAGTAGTATGATTTTCTCTCTTGTTGAATTTGATTCAAAATGATGCCAGTTCCGTTAGAATGTCATTCAAAAACTTATCTTCCATCAAAATTGATTTAAACGAAAACGTATTTGAAAATTCTGGGTAATTTTTCAAGCCTTAATTCATCGACAAATTTAATATTTACTTCCATGCCAAATGATGTGAATATGATCAATTTAATTCCATTTAGGCGTTTTTTATTGTTGTGAGGGAGATGGTTTTAAGCTCAGATTCATCGACGTTGTGTCTGGATGGAAGAAATTTGCCTTAAATCATATCAGTAAGTGGAAAAAGAACGGTATCCTACGAAGCCGAAGCTCATCGTTTCTACAAGAATCAGTAGAATTTCGGACTTTAGGCTGGCCATATTTAATGGCAAAAGTCTTATGCTCTCAAATCAAATGAATGTTTTCCGAGTACTCGGGCCTGAACAAATTGTTGAAGCTCCCCAAGTTCAGTTCTACGGCCGGAATTAGTGATGATCTTGCCAGCTAAAGAGGAAGTCAGCACAGGAGGAAGGATGTCAATAAAAACTTAACCTTCTTGGTGGACAGTCAAGCGACCATGAGATTGCTGGAATAAGTCGTAGTGTCTTCCAAATTAGTTGAGACTTTTAACTATCAACTCAAAAGAATTTTTTTAAAGAACAAACTGGTCCTGTACTGGGCTCCTGGGAACAATAAGGTCCAATGAAATGCTAAAGCAGATCAGCTTGCTAGGGAAGAACCCTGTGCTGTACACTTCCATGAGGCAATGGATATCAGAGTCTTGATGCAAATACTAAAGATGACAAGCCGCGAAGTGCGACCCTTCAGGTCCACACGGTCAACTTCCCAGTAATATCTAGATAAACATTAAAAATATTAAACACAATAATAATTTTGAAAATACTACTACTTTAAATAATAATAATGAAAAGTATTCATAGCAGTAACAGGAATGAGTTAATATTAATCATATCATCATCGGGAGCATCCACTGATTACGTAAGGCTTTTGGTGGTTGGGTGATGAAGATTGATTACCACAAATGAAAATTTGATTGAAATTTTGATGGTTTTCAAAATTTAAGGCGTTTTTCTTAATTAAAAGACTGCAAAAACTATTAAAAATCTGTTCAAATTATCCAACCATTTTGAAACTTTGATTGACTTTACAATGAAGTCTTTAGAATAAAAGATATAAGGTAATATCAATCGGAAGAACCCCTCTCATATGGTAACTTTGAATGATTTTTTTATTTTTAATTCAATTTTTTTCAGAATCATGAAAAAAGTTTTACTGGTTTCTCTTCAAAAATTGGTAACAATGTATAGATTTTATAAACATTTATTACTGTGTTGTGCAAATCAGGTAAAACAAATATTATTTATGGAAAAACCCTAAGTTTTCTCATTTTTTTTCTATTAAATTAAAAAAACCGATGAAATGGATCTTCATAATGTTAAAATAATCGAAGAGATTTTAAAACACGCCGATTAGCACCTTAATGATGCAAATATTATATCTGGTTCGTGAGATCTAGTGAATGGAAGAAATGGCCTTGAAGATCGTGATGACTGTTAATAATTTTTTATTTTTTATTTAATGTTTCTTGTTATCATGAGAAAATATTTTGATGATGCTTTTTCAAACACTGCTTGAAGTATATAAATTTTATAAAAATTGAATACTGTCTTTCGTAAATCAGTTTAAAAATTTATTGTTTATAAAAAAAAACCTAATTTTTTGCACTTTTTTTCTTAAATAAAAAAACGGCTCCAAAGATTTTTTTCCAAAATTTGAAAGATGCACACAAATGTTAATACGCGTCGATTGACACCTTAACCATGCAAATCATATGTTTGGTTCGCGAGATATAACGCACAACAGAAATAACCTTGAAAATCATAATGCCTGTTAATGATTTTTTATTTTTTATTTAATTTTTTACGTATTGATGAGAAAAAGTTTTGAAATTGTTTTTACAAGCATTGCTTGAAGTATATAAATTTTATAAAAATTGAATACTGTCTTTCGTAAATCAGGTTAAAAATCTATTGTTTATAAAAAAACCTAATTTTTTGCACTTATTTTTTCTTAAATGAAAAAACGGCTCCACCGATTTTTTTGAATCGATTCACAAAAATGCTGATACGCGTCGATTGACACCGTAACCATGCAAATCGTATGTTTGGTTCGCGAGATATAACGCATGACAGAAATGGCCTTCAAAGGGTCAAAACAAAAAACCCCCTCGACCGAAGTATTCAAAACCTAATCAGCTCTTAAGATTGCAAAGACGCTTCGATTGACACCTCAACGAAGTCGATACGACTTTGTTTACGTGAGTTATGCTCGCAGAAAGAAGTGTCCACGAACGCACATACGTACGTACGTACGTACACACACACACATACATCTCCCTCTCTAAAAACACTTAATATATACTCTATAGACCTCAAAGCGTAAAGAAATGTTGAAAATTTCAATTTTTTATTTTCGAGGCGATTACAAGAACTTCCCATATACAGGGAAGTTAAAAATGAAGGTATCCGCCTACAAGCTAGCATTAAAGCGATGGAAAAATTTAGGCACATGTTGCCCAAATGGACTTATGTGGCCCAAATACGACTCAAAACGTAATTTCAGTCTGTAAGCTCTAGGCAGAATTTCAACGAGGAATCTTGTGAGTTCACTGACGGGCCATATGACTTTCGGTAAAGATAATAGGGCTCCCAGTTATCGTCCTATGGCGAAACTGCGGCTACAAAGAGGAGACAGTAGAGTACCTTCTGTGAAAATGTCTGGTTCTAGCTGTTAGGAGAACAAAGCACTTAGGCGCTTTTTGCGGAGCTGAGTGAGCTAAGCAACAAAAAATGGACCGGCTCCAGGATCTACTTAAAAAATCAGGATGTTTCATGGAAGGAATCAGGTTTCCATTTCCCCAGGGCAAAATGGTACAAAAACTGTCTAAGTGAAGCAGAACTAATTTGGCTTAGCACCCTCGTATCTTAACCGAGCTTTAACTGAAACCTTACGATCATAATATGTTTGTTCATATAAAAATTCCTAAAGCACACGTAAGATATTTTCAGAAGTTTTGTGCACCTTAAACAAAATTTTCTTTGCCTCTTAACCGTTTTGTTATCTTTAAACTCCGCTCTTTATTTTCGTCGGTGAAGCGAATTCCGTGCTGCAACCACGAAGAACGGTTAACTTCCACCCAAATCATAGTTGGCCGTTTGAGCACGGCGCACCCGAGTAGTGAATCCTCTGCTTCTTTGTTCGTCAATTGCTCCCAAGAATTTCCTTCTGGTTTAGTGCGAGATTGAAAGTTCAGGGAATTGTGACATTATGATTGAGTGATCGGGGGTTTAGGAGGACTGGGGGATTGACGTTTGGAGAATTGGGGACTGGGGATTGGTGGAATAGTGGGCTAGGTGGGTTCGCGGATCGGGGGTTCGGAAGATTTGTAGTTCGGTGGATCGGGGATGTGAGGATCAGAAGATGGGCCTTTGGGTGATTAGGAGGGTTCGTAGGAATGTTCTTTGGGTATTGTTATGAAATATAGGAGCTATTTTCCGTGAATGTATAACTGTTATATTTTTTTTCATTTTTAAGATATTGTATTGCTCGGATTAAGTTGAATGATTCATGATTATAACCAAATTATTTCTCCAAAATTACAAAACATGTAGGCTCAACGAGAAGATAATACTCTTTTGTAGATGTGATATAAGTTTGATCCGGATCGGTTTAATATTTTTTGAGGTATTTTGTACGGAAGTTGAAAAAGTACTACTTTGAAGAAAAAAACGCGTTTAAAGTTTGCAGTAGATAAAAACCATTGATTATTAGTTTTTATTATAACTTACGCGTTAGTCAGCGATTCCAGGTCCTATTTGTTTAGAATTTGAGATTTATAAGAATATGGTAGGGATACACAATTAGAGAACCGCCCATAGCGTCGGAGAGAAAGAAGGCAGGGATGCGCGGCAGGGATGCGCGGCAGGTGTGCTCGACTTACTGGGGAACACCACCCTACCTATAAGAGACTATAACTCTATAACTATTTGGAATATTTTAATCTAAAAGAAAAATATCGATTTTTTTGAGCATTTACATGTATTTCCCCCTTAATATCTATACTATGTTTTAAGAAGGATAAACTGCATTAGCAATCATTTTTATTGTAAATTGCTGGGATTGGAGACTTCAATAAAAAAGTAATCGATAAATTTTGCACTGCTAAGGATTGTAGAATTGAACTCATTTTCAAGAGATTATGAATTCCACCTTCGTTTCATCTAGATGGATTTGGCTATGTATTCATTTTGAAACGTAATTGCATTCGCTGTTTTTTATGAAAAGATAGATGCAGCTTTATAGATGATGCGAATTTTGCACGAAATGTTTAGAATTAATCGAACAAATTTTAACTTTGTGCTTCTGTTATGTGTTACTCTCAAAAAATTTCAATCCAAATAAACTCGAGAGATAAGGCCGCCACTGATTGATCCATACGACAAACACATCATGATAGTAAGTGAAATTAAGTAATATTGTTCGTATCAACCCCGTATTCATAATGACTATTGGTTGTCGTTCAAGTTTACATTAATTTTAATGTATTTCATAGGTAAAGACTTTTACGAGCATCAGATTTTCATAAGCATTGATTGTTTAATTGGCAAATAAGGTAGAAATTTTGTTTGAAAAATAAAGGACGGATTTTTTGCTGCACATTTTACATGGCGTAACATACTTAATTTATTGATGGACTCATATCGATGTTAATATGCATCGATTGATTTCTTATTGACGCAAATGTAAATTTCCAGTCAAGAGATATCATGCGTGACAGAAACGAAACTGGATGTTGCAAAAATCTACCAATACTAATGAGGTATTGTCACCTCCACAAAGTTGATACCATTTTTCTTCTATGACTAATCGTTATAGTAAAAATTGACAACGTGGATACGTACGTACGTACATGCTGACACACACAAAAACATTTAGATTTCTTACTTAAAACAATTTCAAATTAGTCTTTAGACCTTAAAACGTAAAGACATGTTGCAAATTTTCTATTTTCGATTCGATTACCAGAAGTTCCCATGTATGGTGGAGTTGGAAGTTCCAAAATATCACTGTTTTCAGGACTTTACACCAACATCCTGATTTCAGGACTTTGTTTGTTGACTCGAATATTTAAAAAGTAGAGCTCCATTTATGCCTGGTTACCAAAATCATTGTCAAAACACTTATTTTACGAGACATACGGTAACACTTGAAAGAAATATTGAAAAACAAAACTGTTCTCAATGGATGATAGTTGAAAGACATTGATGTTTTCCAGTGATTTGAGCTTAATATTTGCTGAAGGCTTTTCATATATTAAGCCATTAGTGGGAAAAATTAAAGGTGGGCTAATATTCTGCTGCGAATTTTTTGAAAACGATACTCACTGCATTTTCGTTAGACGACAAACACTTAGGTATAGAAGTGCCTTTTATTTTGCCTATCCAAAAACACTGCTTCCCAATCTTTACGTCCCTTAAGCTGTATGCCAAGTCTGCATTGTGCTAGCCTTTACTTAACGCCACCAATGTCGGAATTTTCATAGGCATTCGCATGCAAGAAAGCTAATGCGTTTGGAACTACACACTTGCGGTTATCTTCCAGTTCCAATGACCTGTATAGGCTAGCTGCGAGTGGGACATGTTCTACAAACCAGAAGTATCGGCTGGCCGTTGCTATTCCTGGAAAGGAAAGCATTGTGTCGTCGCAACTAGCACCTCGTCAACCATATAAGTTGTCTGCATTGCCCACAAAGTACACTAGATCTCTTGCATGTGCTTTTTTTAATTAGAATACAATTAATAATAGTGTCTGGTCCGGGTGTCGACTCGTTCGCCAAGCTACACTATCTATTCGAGTGTAAGACAAGTACTGTTATGCTTCGTGCGACACTGAAATCATTAAATATTCATTCCAGCATGCCCGTAGAAATACTGATTCTAGTACTTGATCGCACACACACCCATGCTCGTATATGCTTGATTTTGTTTCTTCCTGCATACCGAAACCTTGAATCACGTATGCCGTATATGTGGCTACGTGTGGTGCAATGCTGTGCAGATGCAAAGATACGTAGATGCACAACAGGGTTACAGATTACATGACAGAATCGTAAGTAAGGCAAACTGGATGTGGCAAGGGGACACGACGGCATGGCACTGGGAGCGTTAACAACTCCTCCTAACTATTCATGAGTCGTAAACCTCCCTCCGAATCGAAACAGCCGCAATCACTCATTATCCAGTGCAGCATTGGGAGTTTTCAGTATCGAAAAGAGCTCCACTCCACGTCCTAGTATTCTGGCGCGGATTCTGCAGTAACTGGCCAGGAGTGCGGTCCTGGGACGCCAAGCTTTCCACGATTTTCCACCGGGAAAACATAGGTTACTCGAAATTCTTGCGTCGCCCGACTTGTTTGCCGAATGGAAGAGACAACCAATGCAGCAACCTGGTAGTGGTCCTCACCAGCCCGCGTCGACGGCTTTGCGTGTATTGGTCATGGCCCAAGAAAAACAACTAAGAAACCAAGTTGATCTTAAGACATTTTTTCATACAACCACTATCTATACCATTTCTTTGCACAGTCTTTGGATCTTTCGCTTTTAAGAGGGCCCCCTCTTTACCTGTTGAAATCGTTTTTTACACCTCTTGGGTATAAAAAGCGAATGTAAGAGCGGCATCCACACACAGTCTGCTAAAGTGTTTTTGTGAATTTACACTTCACATCTAGTGCATTAAAATAATTCCGCTAATTTATATTTATTCAGTTGTAAGAATCAAATCCACAGTAGCCAGAAACCAATTGAAAATGAAGAAGTGCATGTTTGTTCTCGTTGCGCTTTTTGGAGCCGGTATGTATCTTTTGTTGCATTTGCAATATAGTGCCAAAAAATTTCAAATCCAAGACGTATTCGAAATAACAGATGGATTAGCTGAACTTCCCTTGGGGAATACTGGATTGTGGATTAACTTGTCAATACGTATATTGGTTGTGCAAAAATCAAGTTACAGTATAGTGTATAGTGAAAATAATATTACGAAACCGATGCCGCACCCACTAATGGATATTAAATTGGACTCGGAACGCTTTTTGCGTTAAATCAAGACACTTTGCTTGCCGTGGTTTACTGCTGTTTTGAGTTACATTGCGAAATCAATAGAGATTTTGTCAATTTGCTGAGGGCAGAGATTGCACATGATGGTGTAAAAGTTGTTACAAATCAGTTTATACATTCAAAATCCGTTGTCGCCATTACGTTGAGGACTATTGCTTAATTTCTTGATGATCAAGCTTGAGGGACGCATAAAATGATCACTATCAATCAGGAATGCTTAAGCGGTTAAAAGAAAATGCATCGTGCATAAAATTCCATGCCAACCACTCCCAGATTCAAAGTGTCGGAAAATTCGAATTTGAAAATTAATTTTGACGGGCATCACATCAGATCGTGTAAAATAGATTTTCATCAGTTTTGTTCCGTTTAAAATTCAAAACCATATTTTCTTCAATTTTTTCTTCATTCTTCAAATTGTGTTTTGCCATAGCTTCTGCTTGCATTTCCACTCAATCGGAAATTGTACGCAGGTCACGTAAATTTTCGCTTCTCTGTTCATTTCTGTTTTGATTGAAAAATAAAACACCTAGGCAAAAGCCAGCAAATTATATATATATATATTTTTGATGGCTTCAACCGCCGCTGGTCATTGACATTATTTCCGGCAAAAGGAAAAATACAGCGAAATCGAAAATATTCAATAGAATACTAGAAAATTTAATCAGTTTTCTTTTGGATTTTCTTTTGTATCGTAAATATTGGAATCGTGTGTTTTGAAGGTTTGCTAATTGAATTCTTTTCATTGCTATTTCTAAGATTTATTTCTTGGTTGTTATTTTTTGAATGGTTTGGATTTGTTTATGATGAAGTGGATGAAGAACAGATTCCCAAAATGGAATATTATGTTTACAACAGGACTTGAGGTGTTTTAATCGAATGTTCTTTGAATACTTTGAGTTTCGTAAATGACTCGTGGTTCCTCATGCATCAGTCAAGTAATTTTATTTTCGTAGAAAATGCTTTATTACTATTTAAGTATTCAACTCAGGATTGACGACATCCAGTTTTAAATATTTCAAGGCAGATTTTGTGGTAGATTTAATTTTCATGGAAAATTTATGCTAATTTGTTTTAAATTTAGTACCTTTCTTCTTTTGAACATTTTTCAATAGTATCTCTGCTAATATGAAGTGACCAATTGGTTTTTTGCAGCCCTTTGCTAGTCTAAGGCATCATTATCAGATCTTGAAAATTTAAGAATTGAGTTTTATTATTTCCCTGAATTACTAATGGAAAAATTGATAGTTTTGGTTACTTATAACGCCACACAAAAAGTGCATAAAAAATTGTTGTTCATACTTGAAAAACACTTCCAAAATTTTTCATTTCAACGTTTTTTCCTTACAAGTTACATGAAATACATTACAATCTGGGAATCTCTTTCAGAAAATTTTCAATAAATCGATGAACCGATTGAAATTATAAAAAGTGGAAAAACACAACAATGCAATCTATTAACGGCCTTTGTTGTACATAACAGTTGGTTTTTCCTTTGTCAATCAACTTCAACCAGCAGCAAATGAAAATTTCACTGCGTTATTATTTCAATTGTAATCGAGCGGGATCAAAACAAAATCTTTTCATTTTGTCTATCTTTTACGCATCAAAGATTGTCTAATTTCTTTTTTCTAATTGAAATATTCATTCGTTTTGCTTTCACGATTGTTTGATTGTCACAGTAATTATTTATTGCTACGGTATATTGCAACAACAATTCACCACAATTATGTGAAATGCGGTGATTATCTGAGATCTTGTTTGTTACATTTCGTTTAACTTATGATCGCTAATTTGAAGCCTTGGTGCATGAATGAAGATGAAAGTCAGCTGCATGAATGCAATGAAATTCAAATAAATTCGAAGATTTTTAAAATAATTTGCACATTACTTGAAATCATTACCCGGATCCTTTTTATATTTTTTCATAATCCATTCAATCTGTGTTTAAATCTTGTTTATGAAAGAAAAATTGATTGTAAATTCAAACAAATTTTGACAATAAATAGTGCATTTTATTTTAAAAATGCTTTTGGTAATGAAAGTCGATAAACCAAAGGACAAACATATTAGATGTAAAGAAAGGGTTTTGGATGTTGCTACATAAGGCGAATTCGAATTCGTATGCGCATTTGCTGTTATTTTTATGAAATAAATTTCATGAATTCCCTTGTTGATACTCAGCAATAGCAAACATTATCCATACGAAAAAAAAAAATCTCCTAACCACTCTTATACCACGAACCACTTTAGTTCGCGTACAAATTTTTGCTTGGAATGTGAAAAGCAACGAAATTGTTATTCGGTCTGGCTTATGTTTTTCGTATATACAAGTTCCAGAGACACATTTAACTAAAATACATACTGCAACGTAAGTGCCAATGCAAAATCTTAGCGACTCATGTATTGCATTATACAGATACATTTCAGATACACTTTCCATAGTCACAAACGTAAGATATGCAACAACATCAGCTGCAGTAATTTTATGCAATATGAATAGGACTAGTGTAGTGCATAGCCTCCGTCTCTTTAATCCCTTGCCTACAGCATTATCCAAAAGTTTCTACCCTTCTCTGCATAGTTACCGCTTGAATTTGAAAGTATCTTCGAGAATAAAAAATCGTAAAACGTGCATGTGTATGGAAATTTGTGCAAAATTTGTTTGCAATGAAATGACTTGTTAGACAATCTTTGTTTCAGTAGGTGTCCTTTATGCCGATTGAGTAATTTGAAATTTTTAAAAGTAATGAAAAATTGATAAATCTTAAATATGTTTGTCCCTAAAAATATGTTCAGTTAAATATACATACAATACGTTGTAGGCGCAAGTGTGTCAGTGATGTAATTATTTTGGTAAATAGTAACCACCGGTTCATCATAAACCACCAATTTTTTCGAACCAATGATGAATTAAAAACAATTAATTTGATGAGTGTGTTTCAAGACATGCACCTATGCTTTTGGTAACATCTTTGAAATTCAAGCTCTTGAAAATTGCACGAAAATCTTTAAATGATTTTTTATTGTTTTTCAAACCTTTCATAATGTATTACAAACATTTGAAACTGACGACCACGCTTTAAACACCTACTCGCGTATGGTATCGAGGCATTACCTAATGACTTAATAATAGTGCAAAATCGACAATAACAGTACGTGGTGTGGTGGCGCAAATGGATACAATTTTCGTATGTATCGAAATGTATTGCTGGCATCGATCTTTGTATGGTTCAATGGAAAATCAGGTTTAGTTTTAGCTTCCTTTACGTAATATAATCACTAGGATTCGAATCAACGATTAAATCGTTGATGACCTGTTGGTTGATTGTTTTTTTTTTGGACAATTTTGATTTCATTTTTCATCGTTGATTATTTTTGGCTTTACTTGATGGAGAATGAAAAGCCGGACTGTCTCTTAAATAAGTCAGGTTATGCATTATGGTGCAGCTAGTTGACATGTGTCATGATAAATGCTTAAGAAAACTGTAAACGATTGGACACTCCTATCCTGGCGATCTGATGTAACCAGTCTGGATTGGTGTCTTCGGCAGTTTGTTTGCCTGCTGGCATTTTCACTCTTTCGATGTTGCGATGGAAGTCCAGCATGTTATCATTCGCTATCGAAGCACATATTGTGGTCACTGATACACTGATATTCGGACATGCCGTAGTAACGTGCCTTAGTTGCCCATTTGGGTACCTTATCTCGAAAATAGCTTAACCATAAATAACTTTCACTTTCTACATATGTACAGCACGTATACGCAAGTGGCGAAGCCATTTGGTCAAGATTTGTAGTCGGCATGGTTCAGACGGTGACGCTGAGCTCATTGAATAATATTTTAGTGAATAACCGCCCATAATCAGATTGACATTGATGCCATCAGTTGTTACATAGCTTTTCTTGTTGTTGAAAAACACATCACAGCTATCTTTTGGCTGATCCATATTCCCCTCATACTGCATCTCTCGAAAGGAACTTATGTCACAGCAATGACTACTTTTCTAGAAATCTTGTCATCTCTTACATTTTCCCTGTAAACGCTCTAACATCCCTTAAGATTTATACTCCTAATCAAGTTCAATTACATAACACCAACCACACACACACATACACATAAATATTATATCATCTTAACCAGAACGAATATTAACAGAAAATCCCACAGCCCAACAACAAAATCACAAAAATGAAAATACACGAGAAAAAAAACTCCAAATTATTTCATGAATAATTCAAACAGAAGTTAGTGGTGTCTAATGGTACCTACTTTGCCTTATGCGGTAAACTTGGTCATATATAAATACAAACATATATTGCATTACACGATCACCATCGTATATACAAAGTATCCCATTTGATTTTCTTGAATACGGCGTAAGCAGCGCCTTAAATGAATGAATGAACGAATGTATCTTGAAGCTAAAAGTGCAAAGGGAGTTAGTAATATCTCGTGAAATAAGAGCTTATGAGCTCGCGTCGCTACAAAAGATGGATGTCAATCATAAATCTAAACCCAATGTTTTGGGGCATATGCTAACATCTTTGTGTGTAAATCGCGTTGTGTTGCTTTGAATGTCACAATTTTTTTTGAAATGAAAATATTAAAAATCGTATTTGATGAAATTGCATGACATTACAATGGTGGGAAATGCTAATGATTTTGAAAAGCATGTTTGATTAAACCGTCGTCGAGTGGCAAATGGTTAGATAAACAACTTTTATTGAATTTATCACTGAAAGAAACTCACATGAATGTTACAACGACGGCCGAAGATTGAACACTAGAAAGTCGCTACTCGACTATCAGACAACAAATTTGCGTTATCATTGCGAAAAGATATATTTTTGATTTGAAGAATATCAATTGACGCTATGAAAATTATATTAACTGCAAGCATATGCTTACGTTATTAATTATCTGGTATTATTTGACGAAAACAATGTTTTTGCTGAAACATTTCGAGACCGTTTTTCTGTAAATTATAAAATGAAAGATCTGTTGTGTTGGTTCAGTTAAGTCGAACTGATTGAAATTTGTTGGAAATAACATTATTCAGATAACACATGTTTCGAAAGAATTTGTATATTTCAGTAGATAAGCTCTAAATTTCAGTGTTTCAGTGTTTCATTCTTAATGTTTTCTCTTCAACATTTGATATCACTGCTTAAGCAGGAACTAACGCGAGTTACCTTTCTTCTAGTGTATCATATTGTCAATAATCTTAATCCCAAAATGAAATTTTAACTCCCATCACTTCAATGCTGAACCATTCACATTCCACACATTTTTCGGGCCACATGTCGTCACTTGCATATGATGTAACAAGTTTATGTCATTCGCAGAAATCGTTACATCGTCGCCCGGGCGATCTACGGATAAACCTCATCTAAATTGTTCACCTTCACGTTAAATTGAAGAGATTAACGCGACGGTGAATTCGCCTTACGACGGTGCGGCATATTAAGAGAAATTCCAACCTTGTGAAGAATCTGGCATTTTCTTGACTTGCTGTACACTTTCAATTATGTTGTTGTTAAATGAAAGTAAAAGTTGTTTCAGTTGCTTGGCAGCAGCTTCAGTAATATTCTTAAAGGTCATCAACTGTAGTAGATGTGAATGTGTGTATGATATATCTGGAATGAGGGTGACATATAAAGTGACATGACATGCACCTACATTTGTTTTAATGTTTCAAGAAGAAACAAGTGACTTTCCTGGAGGTTAATTAAAATGTTGATCTCAAGGAGATCGAAACAAGTGAGCTATTACATCAAAGGAAAACTGCTTTTGCAGAAGAGGAAGTATTCATGGATCTTTCTGTATTGGATGAACTTCAAAGGTATATTGAAATGAACATTCTTACAAATGCATTTCTACGACAGTACACTATTCGGACCTAGGAAGAGCTACTGTATCCCAATCCTGTTCTACTCGGTTGATTAAAACGACGCAAACCTTTCTTCAATTCGGAGCTCACTTGTGGATTCGCCTGCAATCGAGTAATGCAAGAGCTGAACTACCAATTGTTAGTTCATGTATTGCCTTTTTTACGGCACATTTACCAGCGTGTTGTGAAAACGAAATCAAATATCTAGTGCGAAACTGCATCTAGATCGAGTAACGTGATCTCGTTGCAAAACGAGTCTTCGAGCAGTAGTTCAAAATCAAAACTAGATGCAGTTAGTGAAAGGTTGACGCCACGATCTCGATTGCTTTTCAAAACTTGATCAATTTCATTTTCATTATGACGCCACACAGAGCTGATATGCATGAATTTCTACATATAACATATCTATCTGACTGCCAACGTATCTATCTATACGTCTATATGGTAAAACCGATCTGCAAGAAAATGCTAAAGTCTACCTTGAATTATATATTTTTACACTTTTGTTGTTCAGTATCTGAATATGTAAACAGTAAACTGGGCTGGCGATCGGTTCGCAAGAAGTTGATCGTGCCGATGATGGTGGCTGTGATGATGATCGCCATGCATGTTGCATGTGAAGACGATTAAGATGATGGCAATTGTGATGGTTGATGGCTGCTGGTTTTTTCTCTTTTGTACATTACACAGTTGACCGACTCTTTAACCACATTCAACTCCAGTTTGCCTGCACGGTTTACTCCAAGCTTTAGTGAACAATCACTTGGAAAACATGTTCAGCAACTTTTAATTTATAATTTGTCTTGGTGATCGGTAGTCATTTCGCTTTTTTTTTCGTTTTTTTTTCGACGTAATTTCGTAAAAAACGCCACAGCCATAAATAATAATATTACTTAACATTTTTCCGAAACGGCTGATCGAGATCAAGATGATGCATTGTTGCTAAATTGATAGCGTTAAGGGTCATTTAAGTAGCTTTTTAAGAAAAAAATCTACATTTTGATGCTACAAACTTAATGGCATGAGAAGATTTTATTGCATTAAAATGTATTAAATTTTGGTTTGATCAAAAATACCAAACTTTCACGGATATCATAGCAGTTTAGAAAAAATTGTGAAGATTTTTTGACCATATCTAATCAAATTCAAAGCGTGAGAAATTCAATGTTGCCTTATCAATTGTTGAGGCTAGATAAAATTCTGTAGTCTAGAAAATATATCTATACAATTTTACCCATTAAAATTAAGGAGTTGGGTATCTATTTTCTTCGATAATTTCAAAACTCTTACAAAAATATGATGTAACAAACTTTCATCCGAATTAAAAATTGATTTATCAATAACGCCGGGAATACAGATTATTGACTATTTGGCACTAATTGTAATCTTAAATATATGAAACAAACAATTGACAATTGAATGGATGAAATCAATAAACTCCTTTTATTTTTCTTTCAGCTGTTGCCCAAGATAGTTTCAAATGTCCTGATGATTTTGGCTTCTATCCACACGACATCTCTTGTGATAAATATTGGAAATGCGATAATGGTGTGTCAGAGTTGAAAACTTGTGGAAATGGTTTGGCTTTCGATGCCAACGATGCAAAATTCCTGACAGAAAACTGTGATTACTTGCACAATGTTGATTGTGGCGATCGTACACAATTGGGTAAGTGAAATAGAATTTTTTTATGCGATTCAATAAAAGCAGCTTCTCTCATTCTAAGAAAAATTGCCTCTGAGTTGAATATAAATTACAGTACACTAAGCTATCATCTAGAATGAACTATACATGTTTTCCATGAAAGTGTATTTCAAATTTAATTTTTCTTTCATATTAAGAAAGCTCCAAAAATTACTTTAATGTATTTTTCAAAGAAAATCCAGTCACCGTGGATATAAAGCTGTTTAGTTTGCTAATCATTCTGATGGCAATTGTAGCTGCAAACCTTCTTGTCATCAAATTTGAAATTGAAAAAAAATAATTAGTTGAAAATATTTCCATAATTTTCTTTATTAAATTGTTCATTAAATGCGAAACATATTCATTCTTAAATAAATACTCTTCCAAATACCTAATTATGTCCGCATCAAAGTTGGGAAAACAATTGATGTTACTTTCTATTAAACAATACAAATATGAGTGAAATTGTATTCAATTTTAATGAAACTACTCTCATCTGTATACACATGTGTACAATTCACCCTATCGCGCAAATAAAATAATATCTAAACTATAGTATGCCCCGGTTTCAGAACCACTTAATTACAATTCATAATCCGTATTGGCAATGGCGGCTTTTCTTTTCCATCTAATTAATTAATCTAACATCAATTCGCAGTGTAAGTTTGGAATCAAAACAAAATAATTTCAATGTTTCACAAGTGCAAACAGTAATTCATATGTTGGATTGTTTGTTTCTTCCAGCCAAATTTCTATGAATTTTGCTGTTTGTCGGTTTGGCTGCAGTTAATTGGCACAAATCGTTTCAGCGTGCACAGGGCATAAGTAATAAGTTCCAACTCTGGCTCGTTATGAAATATGGAATGCAACAAAATGTTGTCTGTGGTTTTTTGGATGATATTGTTACAGATCCATTGTTTACTTTACTTTCCAGTACTATCGGGAACATTTGCTGCATTTGAATATCAAACAATGCATGAATTAATTGCAAGTGGATAAATATAGTTTGAATTTCTGTCTATTGAGTTTGTATGTCATGAATGTCCTTGGTTAGAGATGAATCATAAATGTCACCTCCAATGGAATATTTGTTCCTGTTTCATTCATAATCATAATTAATGTCATTAGTTAACCAAAATGTATCGTATTTTCCAGAACCACCAATTACCACCACACATTGCACCCGCTTGTATGGTATCTTCCCTGATGAGGGTAAATGTGATGTCTTCTGGAACTGTTGGAATGGTGAGGCTTCAAGATACCAATGTTCACCTGGTCTAGCTTACGACCGTGAGGCTCGTGTTTGCATGTGGGCCGATCAAGTACCAGAATGCCGTAACGAAGGTAAAATATCTCTCATCGAAACTTGAGTCAGTTTTCTCAAACATAAATTTGAAATGTTACAGAGGTTGCTGGAGGATTTGCCTGCCCAGCTGCTGGAGAAATCGCTAATGCTGGCTCATTCTCAAGACACGCTCATCCAGAAGATTGCCGCAAATACTACATTTGCTTGGAAGGTGTTGCCCGTGAATATGGTTGCCCAATCGGAACTGTATTCAAAATTGGAGATACTGAAGGATCCGGAAACTGCGAAGATCCTGAAGATGTTCCCGGATGGTAAGCGTTATGTCATTGTTTTATTATGAATTATTTTTGAATAAGAAAAACATACACTTACTAAGAATTGATGGCATGCATGCACTTTTATACTTCCCATACTTTTCTTACCTATTTTCCCAATTGGCTTTTCCTCAATTTCGGTCTTCTTAAACTAAGACATTTTGTGATAATAGTTATTAAAGCAATTATCGCGTAAGATAGCCTATATACATATACGACCAAAGTAAAATGAAGACATCTTTTCAAAATAAAGTATCCAAAACCAATACATGAACAAAGAATGCCTCAAAATACACACATCATATTCCTTCAAAATTCTGCACAATAATCTAAAAACTAAAATAAAATTACAGTGAAGACTACTATGGCGATTTGGATTTGAAGAGCATTCGCAAGAGTGAACTGTTGGCTGGACTCCACGGTGGCGAGGGCCGTCAAACAAACCAAAAACCACTTAAACCCAGACCAGTACCAACTAAAGAAGCGTAATCATCATAAAACATTTTCATAGGATAGTTTGCAGTAAGCCGAGTCTGCGTACAAAAAACAAAATCAAACAAAACAAAACAATCGAACAAAATCAATGCATTTTGTACGAACGAACATGATAAAATCTAAATGAAATTTGATAAATTAATTGTTAAATATTTTATTAATTACCAAGTCAACCACAAAACTTCTAAAATTCTATCGAGATTTGAAAAAAATTGTTGAAATTTTATACGAATTAAGTGAATTTCGCACCTTTTATGTATTGTTAAGTAACCACAACAAACAAAACTCAACTAAAATTTGATTTGCAGATGTTTTCATACAAAAGCTTACAGTTACAAGAAAATCGAGGATCAAAAAAAAATTTGTATTTACACAACTGAGAGACTGCTTTTAACGTTAGGAGCTATATGATTAATTTTAGTGAAAATATTATACGGAGGTGTACTTTTAAATAAGTGTATAAGGAAAACAAATACATGTGTTTCACAAAATGTCCACGTATCTAGTAACATCTTTCTTTTTTACACCTTAGACATATTCAATTTGTCTTTCGTAGATTCTTTTTGAACCTTTTGTATTTTCGTTTCGTATGCAATGATTTTCTTCACTCTATCATGTAGTGTCTGCAATGGGGTCAGTTGTGATCAGACTGCCATTCATATTTATTCAGTTACCATAAATAAATTCTTAGATGGTATATCTTTTTGACATATCTATATAAAAGCCCTCATTGTATTCTCACTAAAATTCATTCATTAGCTGAAAACTTTTAATTAAAAAACAAACGATAAAACCTACAATAAAGTTAATTAACGAAAAATTTTGTAGAAAAAAATATTACAAAAAACTGTAAATAAAAATTAAAAATATTTCTGAGATGTTTTGGCATTTGATACGGGTTTAAAAGTTCATTTGGAATAAATGAGATTACAGGATGGCAGCGTCATAAAATTGGCTGCAAAACGTTGATCAATTTCTATTATCAGTTGAAATAATTACCGACAAAACTACTAGCGAAGACCTTTTGTTTCTATAAAGTCATGGCGCGCCATAACAATATTAACTGCTTATAATGATTTCAGTTCCATAAAATAGATTTTAAGATGAGAATTAGTATTTGAAAAACGTTTAGAAAGTTTCGTTTCCGATTGAGTGTTGAGCAAAAATATTCATTTAGTAATTCGTATATGTTTTTGAAACTCTTATTCAATTCAATTCTTCAATGTTTGAAGCAAATCACGTCAATTTTGCGAGTAACATGGTTCGAATCAAATTTAAAATTCAATTATCATACTGAATTTCATACATAGCATTTAGTGGGTTAACTACCTATCCTGAATTCACTAGTAAAAGATATTGATACTGGAAGTGCACAATTTTAAAATTTATTCTTCAAACGCTGAATTGACGCGCCTGTAAAACAAACAATATCATCCTTTTTTATAGCCATCAAGATAATGTCCTATTTCACCCTTAGGAATCACACTATTTCAGGTTACCGATAAATTTTATAAGTCAAAATTTCACTTAAGATTAACACCAATGAATTCTTCTTAATCGAAAAGAGAAACGAGAATTTAGTAATGAAAATTCTTGTTTCTCGCCGATAAACGCTTCGATTGTGAAAAAATCAGTTGTGTTAATTTTAAGATTACACTTCATGGAAACTTCCGCGTATATAAAATTGATATCATGTTGTCAAACGTAATTAAGACTACGAAAAATTTGATGTTTACAAGACTTTTGGAACCACCTCTTTTCTGCTGAAAACTTTGGAACGGCTGATAGAGATTCATTTGAGAGCTACTCTGAAACAACTCTCTAACGCACAGCATGCATAAACAAAAGGGTGATCGGTTGAAAAAGCTCTTCACTCGCTCATCAGCTATATCGAAAAATTGCTAAGCGTCAAAGAATATACGCAGGCCGTTTTTCTAGAAATCGAAATTGTATTCAACAACGTCAGCCGCAAGGCTATTGAAAAAGCACTCGAAGAAAACAATGTGGATGAGATTTATTAGGTTTAACTGCTTGTTTAACTGCTAAGCAACAGGATCATCAACTCCACACTAGGGGATAGTATCCTAAGAAGGCGGATGTGCAGAGGCACCCCGAGAGATGGGGGGGACGATGTAGCAATAGCAATATCGGGCAAATTCGTAAACACCCTATCTGAAAGACTAAACTTTGTCCAAGGTATTCTTACCAAGTGGAGCAAAGAGTGCGGTCTTAAGATTAATCCGCGGAAAACGGAAGTTGTGCTCGTCAGGAGAAGATATAAAATTCCACGATTTGTCCCACCCAAACTTGATGAGACAAGCCTCAATCCATCTCATCAGGTCAAATATTTAGGTATAATTCTGGACTCCAAACTCGCGTAGAAAGCGAACATAACAGAAAGAGCACGCAAAGCGGCATGTGCAATCTACTGCTGCAAAAGAGCTATTGAAAAAAAATGGGGATTGAAACCCAAAATTGTATCATGGCCTTATACGGCGATAACGGAACCAATTCTTCTGTATGGCATGGTTATTTGGTGGCCAGCGATGGCAAAAACATCAAACGCGAACCTGGTTAACAGGGTCAGGAGGACTACAGCTATTGCAATCACCGGGGCTATGCGCACTACCACGACAAATGCATTGTTTATACTTTTAGATTGGCTCCCGACGGAGCTTCCCATGAAACAGTAGGCCAAAGTGTTCAGCAATTCGATTGAAAACTCTAAATCTCTGGCATAAGGGAAATTTCGGCCACTCTACCATATTACGGAGGGATGGACCAACGCCAGGGAAAACAAGCCGTGAGGTGCGACCCATGAGGTCCACACGGTCAACTTCCCAGTAATATCTAAAAAGATATTGAAAATATTAAACACAATAATAATTATGGAAATAATACTACTTCAAATAATAAAAATGTACTTCTCGTAAAAGTTATTGGAATGACTTAATATTAATCGTTTCATCTACGGGAGCGTCCATTGATTGAGTATTCATCGGAGTGGGGACAGGTTACAAAGCAGTTTTTTCATTAAAGTTAAAACATGGTGATGTGAAGACTATTGAAAATCTGCTTAAATTTTGCAAATATTAATAAACTTTGATTGACTTTACAACAATGTCTTTAGAATAAGAGATTTAAGGTATTATAATTCGAATGAACCCTTTTTACATGGTGACTTTGAATGATTTTTTATGTTTAATTTAATTTTTTTTTGTAATCATGAGAAAAGTTATTGCTGGTTTCTCTACAAAAATTGATAAAATTTTATAAATTCTACAAACATTTATTATTACGATGTGCAAATCAGGTGAAAAATGAATTTTTCTATGAAAAAAACACTACTTTTCCAATTTTTTTCAATAAATTAAAAAACCACTTTAAAGATTTTTTTAACATAAAAACATCATTAAAATGATAATACGCGTCGATTGACACCTTAATGATGGAAATATTATATTTAGTTCTCGAGATATAATGAATGACGTAAATGACCTTGAACGTTTAATGATTTCCTATTTTTTATTTAATTTTTTTCATAATCATGAAAAAAACTTTTGCTGGTTTTTTCACAAAAACTATTTGGAGTATATAAATTATATAAACATTGATTACTTAGGTTTGAAAATTAGGTTAAAAATTTGATGTTTTTGAACAAAAACCTAATTTTTTGCACTTTTTTTAAAAAAATTAAAAAACGGCTCCAAGAATTTTTTTAAAAATTTGATAGAATCATATCATTGGTAAAACGCGTCGATTGACACCTTAATTATGAAAATCGCATGTTTGGTTCGTGAGATATAGCGCATAATATGGTTGACCTTCAAGGGGCGAAAACAGCAAACCCCCCCGACCGAAGTATCCCAAAAACTAATCAGCTCTTAAAATTGCAAAGACGCTTCGATTGACACCTCAACGAACTCGATATGACTTTGTTTACGTGAGTTATGCTCGTAGAAAAAAGTGTTCCGAACGTACATACGTACGTACGTACATACACACACACACACCCATACATCTCCTTTTCTAAAAACACTTTATATATACTCTATAGACCTCAAAACGTAAAGAAATGTTGAAAATTTCAATTTCGATTTTCGAGGCGATTACAAGAACTTCCCATATACTGGGAAGTTAATAAACCTCACTCCTCCGATTCCTTGCTTCCATCCGTAGCAGAGATGACTGAATCATGGAAAAAAGCAGGATACAGGAATTGGTCGACATCTACACTGATGGATCAAAGATGGATGGAAAAGTTGGCTTTGGCGTTTTCTCCAAACAGCTAGGCCTGAAAATAACCTTCCGGCTACCAGATCACTGCAGTGTTTTTCAGGCAGAGGTCATTGCAATACATAAAGCAGTGAACTGGTTGAGGAATCAGAAAATTTCCATAAGAAATCTCAACATTTTCGATGATGAAGTGATTCTTTGCTGGGTGCCAGGTCATAGTGATATAGGAATTGCGAAGCTGATGCCTTAGCAAAGATGGCACTGAGCTCAAGAGTTATACACTAACACCCTAAGTCAGCCATCCATTAACCTACATTGAGCTAAGTTTCAAGCAGTACTAAGTGAAGGCTGCGAATAGGGCCTGGCAACTGGAAGAAACCTGCAGGACAACCAGGCAAACTTGGCACGCATTAAGCTCAAAGCACGCCAAGCAGGTTCTCAACATGAGCCGTGAAACATTGAGTTAAATCATATCCGTACTGCCGGAGCATTGCCTCATTGGCAGACACGCAGAAAGACTGGGTGCTCCTTTCCGCGATTTCTGCAGCAGCTGCAGATCATAGAAGGAAAAAGAACCGATTCAACATTTCCTGTGGAAATGCCTAGCACTATCCGGGAAACGCATGCAAACTTTAGGCTCGCCTCTCTTGGACAGCGTCACGGCAGCAGCCAGTTTAAATATTAGCTGCATAGCTAGCTTCATACGAAAAACTTAATGATTCTCGTCATCCTACAAGTTCTAGTACCGTACCCTATCTCTTTGTGGTATCACAATGGGCCTATCTTGGCCATAGTGACCCGCTTTTTGACAAAGGGGGCTGCCACTACAACCAATCAACCAACCAAGACTTTTAGAAATAGACATTTTCAAAAGTGGTTTGTAAAAACAAAAATCAAAATCAAAACACTGTCTTACTCAAAAAGCGTTCGTAGCATGAAATCTATAACAAATATACTGACAATACTTTTAAAAATTTACACTCTGGTGAGTGTGACACATATTCTTATAAAATTGTTTCAAAATTGCTAGCAGGTTTTGCTAGTAAAAAAAATCTGATTTTTGGTTCAATTTACAAATTTCGTCCCAAAGAATTTTTTTTATTTTCACATTTTTTCTAAGCTTTGACATTGAATATTTTCTGACCTACATCGGTGTAATGTATGTCAATTCTGGTTCTCATAGAATTACAAGCTTACGAAATGATGAGAAGTTGATGCTTTTTAACTTCCCAGTATATGGGAAGTTCTTGTAATCGCCTCGAAAATCGAAATTGAAATTTTCAACATTTCTTTATGTTTTGAGGTCTATAGAGTATATATAAAGTGTTTTTAGAAAGAGAGATGTATGTGTGTGTGTGTACGTACGTTCGGGGACACTTTTTTCTACGAGCATAACTCACGTAAACAAACTCGTATCGACTTTGTTGAGGTGTCAATCGGAGCGTCTTTGCAATCTTAAGAGCTGATTAGTTTTTGGGATACTTTGTTAGGGGGGGGGTTTGCTGTTTTTCCTGTTTGAAGGTCATTTCTGTCATGCGTTATATCTCGCGAATCAAACATACGATTTGCACTGTTGAGGTGTCAATCGACGCGTATTCACATTAATGTGAATCTATATTTTTTTTAAAAAAATCGTTGCAGCCGTTTTTTTAATTTAAGAAAAAAAAGTGCAAAAAATTAGAATGTTTTTTATAAACAATAAATTTTTAACCTGATTTACGAAAGACAGTATTCAATTTTTATAAAATTTATACATTTCAAGTAATGTTTGTAAAAAAAACTTCAAAGCTTTTTCTCATGATCATAAAATAAATTAAATAAAAAATAAAAAATCATTAACAGGCATCATGATTTTCAAGGTCATTTCTGTCGTGCGTTATACATATCTCGCGAACTATTATATATTTATATATTTGCATGGTTAAGCTGTCAATCAACGCATTGTAACATTTGTATGAATCTATCAAATTTTGAAAAAAAATCGTTGCAGCCGTTTTTTTTCATTTTTTAATAAAAAGTGCAAAAAATTGTGATTTTTTTTCAAAAACAATAAATTTTTAACCTTATTGTCAAGTCCTAGTAATCAATGTTCATATAATTTATATACTCCAAATTTTTTTTTTAAAAAATGCCATTAAAATTTTTTCTCATGACTACAAAAAAAATCAAATAAAAAATAAAAAAATCATTAACAGTCATCATGATCTTGAAGGTCATTTCTGTCATGCGTTATATCTCGCGAACCAAACATAGGACTTGCATTATTCAGGTGTCAATGAACGCGTACTGATATTTTTGTTAATTTCGTTGCATTTTTAAAAAACCGTTTTTTAATTTAAGAAAAATAAAGTGAAAAAAATTAGGTTTTTTTCATAAACAATAGATTTTTAACCTGAAATGAAGTAGACAATGTTTATAAAATTTACATACTCCAAACAATGTTTGTAGGAACACGACCAAAACTTTTGCTCATGACTACGTAAAAAATTAAATTAAAAATAAAAAATAATTAAAAGTCATCATGATTTTCAAGGTCATTTTTATCATTTACTATATCTCACGAACCAGATATAATATTTGCATCATTAAGGTGTCAATTGACGTGTATGTATTTCTTTGTGAAGTTTTTAACATGATAAAAATTCGTTTCAGCCGTTTTTTGAATTTAATAGAAGAAAATGCAAAAAACTATAGTTTTTTTCATAAAAAATATTTTTTTAACTTGATTTGCACAGCACAGTGATACCAGTTTATAAAATTTATACATTCTTATCAGGTTTTGAAGAGAAACCAGCAAAATTTTCTTCCGTGATTATGAAAAAACTAAATGAAAAATAAAAAATCATTTAAAGTTACCATGTAAAGAGGGTTCATTCGAATGATATTATTTTATATTCAATCAAAGTCTTAAAATATTTGCATAATTTGAGCAGATTTTTAATAGTTTTTATAGTCTTTTAACTAAAAAAAATGCTTAAATTTTGGAAACCAAAAAAAAATTTCAGGACCAAAAAGGCACCCCACCGATTGATCCGCGTGAATATGCAATCTGCCCTCATCGACCAAAAACCTTACGTAATCAATGGACCCTCCCGTAACTCATTCCTGTTACTGCTATGAATACCTCTCATTGTTGTAATGTTGTTGATGTTTATGTTGATATTACTGGGAAGTTGACCGTGTGGACCTCAAGGGTCGTACCTCGCGGCTTGTTATTTTCTGTATTTAACGAGTGTAATAAGATTTGATATTATTGCATTCAGCCATAAACTATCTTGCACCATCGCATAGATCGCATGTAACTTTATAAGTATCAACAGTGACATATTTTACAATGTCATAGGTCAAGTAATATTAAGATTCAAAGTTTTAAAACAATAACCAAACATTTAACTTCAATAATTTAAACATTTGAAAGTTTGTTGCAAACTTGACGGAAATACTTTTGCAATAAAACAAGAGCATAACATTTTTTTAACATAAATTTTAGAGAATGTGTGTTTTTGTATTTTTTCGATTTATTAACTAGTTGTCGAGAACGTTTATAGCTTCTAAACCATGGTAGATAAAATACATCTATGCTTCCGCGTATTTCTTTATGAAATAATCGAATTCGCTGAAACCATATCTAAAGATCGCAGGCTTTATAAATCAAAATCAATATAACTATTTGCACTAGAGACAAATCTGCAAAAGCGTTTTATAAGGCAAAGTCTCTACTTTACTCTCTAAACACGATATACTCATGCCTTGTTAAGAAAGAAATGCCGAAGGTTACTTTACAACATGTGGGTGACCAAAATCTGGAATGTCCACTTAGAGGTTTCGATTGAATTTGAAATGAATGCACGTTCGAAAAAAAATTCATTCAAAATTCAAAAAGTTACTGTTGACATGAAATGTCATCACAAAATATATCTGAATTTTCGTCGAAAATAGAGATGTTGTGGAAAATATTTCACTTGGTAGTTTCTCTCAAAAGTATCCTGAAATGTTTTGGCTTTTCAAACTTATTTTCTTGTAACTAGAAATTTATCTCAGCTTGTTTCTACACTCAGTTGTGAGTTTCTGTGAAATATTTTTCACTAGTTCATTGAAGCTAGTATGGTATTTTTTCTTGTTTTTTTTGCAAAGCAAACTTTATCAATCATTAAACAATTTGCATGGAATTTATCCCTTATTGTCAGAGCTTGGAATTTATAACGAAAAACTTTTCATCATCTGAAAATGAATTACTCTAGCAAATTTTCTCAGTGAACACGTCTCAGAAATAATTCGTTGATATTGCTAAAGAAATTCTACAAAACTGGTTTGGCATTTTTTGTAAAAAATTTCACAGACAAATTGTGATAGAATGTTTCATTAACATGTCAAGCAAAAATTGTTTTGTAAGCCTCATATTATTTGTTCATGAATTTTGTATGGGTATGAAGTGTTTACTTTTTTATCTCATGAAAGTTTCCATTTAAGTTGACAACAATATTGACTTTGATTTGTTTTTTTCCGGGTTTGAGTTTCAGAAATATTTTTTTCGTTAAAAAATTGTAGCAAATTTTTTCATGAAGCAAAACTTTGCAATGACATTTTAAAATGAAAACTTGGACATTTCAGTTTTTCAATAAGTTTTTCTAATTTGCTTGGTTTCTAAACAATTTAATTCCACCGTAGCATAACAAGTTACTTTAGAAAATTGAATGCTGCTGCTGACTTCTTATGAAACAGGAATGCTTTTCATTGCCAAATTTTCAATTATTGTATCAGGTAATGAAACTCCAGCATTTCGATCTCTTTTGATGGTGAATTTGTGGTATGGCTGTCGCGACCGTGAATCTTATAACATAGCCACGGAAACTGCATTAATGAGAAATATACTCAATTAATGACAAACTTTTTCTCATTGCTTCCTATTTAACGAAAATAGATGGAACTGATAATGCAAAATCAAGTACACCAGGAAAATGAGGCTTACAACTAAACAATTACCAAAATGTTGATTATAAAGTGAAAAATTGACATCTATGCTATCTTTGACGATTTATTCGCCTTTCAGCGAGTAGATTATAGAGCTTAACTATTTTGAGTTAAATTATCAATTTTAGCGTAGCAAGTTTAAATTTTAAGACACTAAACTATAAATTTTGCTTTTTTGCTGCGAAACATAGCTTCTGTATCTACAAACCGTGGTTGATTTGATGAATCTAGTGATATTTTGAACTTCCATTTTCAACTTTTAGAGGAAGATTTGTTACTTTCCACTTGTCAAGTGACGGTCACTAATCTTTAGAAAATCATTAATTTGTCATCCAATCTGCATTTATGAGCATGTGGTTGTGTGCTGCACAATAAACTTAAAATACTTTGTCCATTTTGACATTTGACACAAGATACTTTTTGCTTAATCATGATAATTGATGATGATAATGGAACTAACTCCTGAATAAAAGTTTGAGAATTATAGTACATTCCAAAGCCCAAAAAAGGTAGCTGGGATAGAATCAATACAACACAATCTCAATTCCAAACTACGAGAGATCGTTCTTCGAAAAATCTTTTTACATTCCTATAAATCATATTAGGCTTAGTAATTAAGAACCAAGCTGCATGCATTTAATCTTTCCGCGTTGACTTCCTTTCACGATGTTATCTGTGTTTTCAAAACCTGGTTGAATTCGAGTATTAACTCGAATGAAATTCTTCAATCTTATAACATATTTAGGTGTGATCGTAATCTTCTCCTTACTGACAAACGTGATGATAGTGGCTCTTTGATTGCTATCCGCAAACACTATTCTAGCTTCTTAATATCATCTTCCACTGATCAACTTTATGATTGCGTTAATGTTCGTGTTTCCCTTACTTTGTCTCATTCTTTTATTGTGTTCTGTGTTTACATTCCTTGTGGTTCTCCTCTGTCCATATATGAAACTTTTTTTCCTGATATTTCCACCTTGCTTAATATTTATTATCCTACTGCTTCTTTTATCCTGTGTGGTGACTTTAACCTGCCGGCTGGATTTTCCAGGTTTTCCACTTAAATTTTCTGGTTCTTCCATATTCTTATATGTTTCTTCTTTTATGTCTCTTTGCTCACTGGTTCAGGTAAATACCTTAAAAACTCATTTAGGTAAGACCCTTGATCTCATTTTCACTAATTTATCTCCCTCTTCTACTTCCCATTATCATTCTCTTTGTCCTTTTGTTCCAGTTGATCACTATCATCCTCCTCTTTTGCTTGATTTATCTTTGCCTTTTACATTCTCTTTGATTTATTCCAAGCCTTCCAAACTTAAATTTCGGCGAGCAAATTACCCATGTATCAATGAACGAATCCAGAGAATTAATTGGTAGGCTCTGTTCTCTTCGCTTGACGTTGATTCTGCTGTTGCTGCATTTTATTTTACTTTAAACTCTATTATTTCTGAGTTTGTACCTGTCTGTTTCCCTAGACCTCCCTCTGCCCCTGTATGGTTTAATCGGCGCATTTTGAACACTCTTCGCGCCAAAAACCGCTGCCGTTTAAGGTATAAACGTTATAAGCGGCCTGAGGATTTTGCACTGTTCCGCTCATTCCGCTCATTCCGCTCTTTAGCTAAATCTTTAATTAAAAAAGCCAGAGCCAATTACCTTCTTTGTATAGAAGAATCGATTAATAGGGGTAAAAGCAAGGTTTTCTGGTCATATGCCCGGCCTTTTCGTTCGTCGTCCCCTGTTTCCTCCTCTTTAACTTATGATGATAGAACAGTGCATACGCCGTTAGAAAAATGTGAGCTTTTTGCGAAGTTTTTCTCGTCTGTTTACTCGTCTCATCCTAATACTGCCCCTTTTCTCACAAACATCATGCATAATTTTCCTTCTTCCTTTGATCTTGTTATAACTCCTGTTGCTGTCAAGTGCCTCATATCTGGACTGAAGTTGGATGGTGGTGCTGGTCCTGATGGTCTACCGAACTATTTCCTTAAAAAGACAATTGATTATATTTCCCTTCCCCTTTCCATTATTTTCAATAAAAGCTTCAAATATGGGTGTTTTCCAAATGCGTGGAAGGATACTCTGGTTTTTTATTTTTAAAAAAGGTGATCCTTCTCTTGTATCTTATTAGAGACCTTTATCAATAGTTTCTGCCCCATCTAAACTCTTAGAAAAAATCTTTTATAATTTCCTGTTCACGACTTTCTATCAGTTAATTAGTCCTTGTCAACATGGGTTTCATAAAGGTAGATCAACTGTAACTAACTTACTTGAGTTCACCAGCTTTGTTGCTAGTGCAGCTAATGATAGATGTGATGTTCATGTTGTGTACACAGATTTTGCCAAAGCTTTTGACTCTGTTAGCTTCGATATCCTCCTTTCTAAAATGAGGTTACTTAATCTTCCTGATAATCTAATTCTGTGGCTCAGTACGTATTTCAAAAATCGTTCGTGTTGTTTTGTTCTTAATGATCCCCGTTCCCTTCCGTTTTCTCCACTGTCAGGAGTTCCACAAGGTTCTATTTTAGGTCCCTTGCTGTTTTCCTTCTTTATTAATGATCTTCCTTCTTTGTTTCGTTCGTGTTGTCTTCTTTATGCTGATGATTGTAAAATATTCACCAGAGTGTCTTCCATAAATGATTGTCACATGCTGCAAAATGATCTCAATCAACTGTTTGCCTGGTGCTCTGCTAATGGCCTCATGCTTAATGTGAGCAAATGTGTTTATATGGTTTACTTAATCTTCCTTAATCTTCTTCCTCTTAATCAACGTAGAATCAAACTTGATCAGTGTTTTCTTTTTAAAATTTGTCGTGGTCTTTTAGATACATCTTTGATTGAAGTCATTAAATTTCGTCCGGTAACTCGGAGCTCAAGACTAAATATTGTCTTTGATCCTCCTGTGGCTGATCTTTGTATTTATTTTCATTCGCCTATTGTGCGATTAATGCGCGATTTTGATGCTATGCAGCTTGGTCCTCTGCCCCTTTCTTCTGGTCTCTTTAAGCGAAATTTACTTTTAAAAGTTGCTAACTATGCAATCGCTGAATAATTTTTATTTCTTTCTTCCCTTTTTTATATTAAGTTACTTTTCTCTTATCTTTTTTTTGCTTTAATTTAGTTTATTTTACTTATTACAATAGATTGTTGGATTCATCTGTATATTGTAGTCTTATTTAAATAAATAAATAAATAAATAATCCACCTACTTTCGTACATTCCATTGGTCTACACGCTCTATAATGCAGCAAAGCGCACGAAGTAGCACTAAAAAAAGTAGTTACTAAAATCAGATCCGAAAATTTAATTTCAAGATGAAGACTTAAACTAGTGAATATGAATATTTAACGAAGACAAAAACCAACAAAAATGTTTTCAAAACTGGTATTGTAGTGGCATATTTGTCACCTCAGCATCATGAGGAAAATTGGATTTATATATTTTTCATTTAATTCAATGCAAAACTTTTCAAAACTTAAAAAATATATTTTAATCATTTATTCCAAACGAATCCATTCGCAGAAGGATTAAAATTCATTGTGTTTCTCAAAGTTGAGTATGATTCTTAAAATTTGTTAAAAAAATGAAACATTTATTGGTGAAACGCATAAACATTTTTCTGCTCTTCTTTCTTTTGGTATATTTTTCTACTAAGATTATTAATACAGGACTTAATTTTTCCATTAACTTATCAATTTTTCGTTGGAATTCTTCGGGTGAGTATCTTCTTTATATATTTTAGCTAAGATTAATATGACTTCAATTGCCACCTATTTCAGAAAAATCGTTGATCGCTTTTCTTCATTTAAAAAAAAATTCAGATGTAATTTTTTTTGTAATATCTATTTGAATTCATTATTTCAGCAAGGACTATTACGGTGATCTGAATGTTAAGGACTTGAAGAAATGGGGACTTCGCAAATAAAAGTAGTTTTAGTATCTAAAATAGGTTTAAGATTTGTTAGAATGTAATTCGTGTGTTGAGCCATATTAATAAATTCTTGTGAAAATATAATTTCGAGTCTAGTTTTTGAAAGTTTCCATTAAAATTAATATCAGTATAATTAAATTATGAGAAAATGGGACATTTGATATGCTTTATTTGACTTAAAATGTTGCCAAATTATATTGAATTTTATGTTTTGCATTTAGTGTGGATTTTGAAGCAGAAAAGTTATTTTAAAGCTAAAAGCATTCATAATTTATTAGCTGAGATTCTCGATTTTGACATATTTAGGTTGTAAAATGTGCTGTGCTACACAGTTTTTTATAGTTTATAGTTTTGAAATCCGAACATTCCACGCTGGGATATTATACAAAATGTACGGAGTGAACTTTTGGTGGTGTCAGACATGATAAGTTTAGTGGAAAATGTATTGAAGATAAAATGAAGAGAAAGTTTTGATTGGTTCTTTGGAACTAAATGAATTACCAAGAAAATCGCCTGCAATGAAAATGGGAAAATTCAATGATGATCTTAAATAAGTGACAGAACTGAGAAGAAATATTGACGAAAAGGTGAGGAAATTCAAATGTATAGCACTTTTAGCAACAAAAAACAGCTAGGTTTTTCAAAATCATCATTTTGAATGAAAATGGAAGATGCTTTACTTTGCCAGATATAGACGTCGTTATGCATCGTAAATTATTGGAAGCAAATAATGTGTAATTAAAAAATTATTTTACAAACTGGAGTCCGTAAACAATTTTTCTTTGAAAAAAGCTTGTGATTTCCACTAGAATTATGAAATGTTGTGTGTTCATTTGCAGGTAAGTGGTACAGAAGACATTAGAATAATTTTTGTACCCCGTGATCAATATGAAGTGGGTTCTGTAATGATTTGAGGGTGTTGAGGTGATGCCTGTTAGTATCGACGATACGAATAAAATCAAACAAAAAACTAAACACAAGATGGAATGCTTGAGGTCGACATCGACAGTTTCTCGAGAATATCTACAGAAATATTTAAAATATTGAACACAATAACAACGAAAATTATGGTGTGTTAAATTATAATAAGTGCAACTTTAAAGAATAATAAGTGCAATGAATTATAATTGATCGTGTCATATTGGAAAATCTGCCAGTGCTTGGGAAATGCCAATGTTCCCAAGCAGATGGCGCCATTTCTTGGAAGGAAAATTGATGCTCGAAGGTTTCGATTTCATACTCGGTCTAAAAAATACTGTGCTACATTGTTTATAAACGAGACGTTCCCTTGTGAATTATGCATATTGTTCGTGTCGTTATGACTGTTTTTTGAAAGTACAAAATGTCTCATAAGAAAGTTCACATTTGTTTAGCTGACTGTGTGAATGCATCGAATCAGAGGGAAGAAGAGTGTGTACAAGTAAGCAGCTTGTCTCACAGTATAGGTAAGAGCCAGTATGCAATCGTTTCTCCAGCACTGCCAGATTTATAGAGGATAAAGCAGGTTTGCGGACTTCATCTTTCACTTCAACACATGAGACATTTTTTCAGTCATTTTGGCTCTATTTAAATCGATTTGTCAAAAACAAATGACACTTATGTCAACAAAGGCATTCCATCAACTCAATTTAATGAACCGAAGTTTCTAAGGATTTTTCACGTTTATCATTAATTACACCTAACCGATGTCTGGCAGTGCCATGACCAGTAAATAACCGCCATTTTGTCATTTATGACAGCAAACATATGATAAATGACGGATAACATATGATTTTGTCTCGTAGAACCTCAGGCCGTACTTGAAAGTGTGCTTTTATTTGACTGATTACATACTGGTTCTTACATATACTGTGGCCTGGCTCTTGGAAATTCAGTCGCTAAGAGCGTTTCTCGGGAGTAGACTTGGCGCTGTGCGTGCGAGAGTTTTACAAAAACAGTTATTCACCGACTATATCCTAGGATGCCAGTCATAGGTTTCACTTTATAATCCAGGCAATTGACCGCTTTTCGGCGTTTAACAATATCTTGTTTTCGGCTGAAGCTTATTTTCACAATAATGGGCACGTAGATAAGCAAAACGAATCCGAAACACAAGCATGAGTGGCAACTTCATTCACCAAAAATGAATGTATGAGCTGAGATGTCACCGCGAGGAATTATTAGCCCTTAATTTTTGAAGATGCAAGAGGACGTGCGGCTACAGTAAATTCAGAGCGTTAGTTGGAAATGGTAGACAATTTCTTAGTGCCACAACTGCAAAACTTCGCTGGTTATAACCAAAAGACATGATTCCAGCGAAACGGAGCAATCTCTCACACGTCCAATACGTCCCTGCCTAAAATAAGTGAAATTTTCCCTGGCAAATTGATTTCCAGGAGGGGTGACATAAGCCTATGGACTTTCCTGGGGGGTTATCTTAAATTGAGAGTATAACAATAAACCGATTTCTTTGATGCGTTTCAAAGGAAATATTCGCTACGAAATGTCAACCAATCACGTAGTCGACTTGCCCAGCTGCCATTCGACTAAATGGATGCCGGATGGATTTGTTCTCAAATACTTTAGTTGAGTAGTAAATCAACTTTTTAACAGACATCTTTTTTTTAGTCGACTCACAAAATATAAACTTTCATTTGAGACACTGTGTATGAAAAAGAGAGATTTTTTAAGTTCCCAGTATATGGGAAGTTCTTGTAATCGCCTCGAAAATCGAAATTGAAATTTTCAACATTTCTTTACGTTTTGAGGTCTATAGAGTATATATAAAGTGTTTTTAGAAAGGGAGATGTATGTGTGTGTGTGTGTGCGTGTGTGTACGTACGTACGTACGTTCGTGGACACTTTTTTCTACGAGCATAACTCACGTAAACAAAATTGTATCAACTTCTTTGAGGTGTCAATCGAAGCGTCTTTGCAATTTTAAGAGCTGATTAGTTTTTGGGATACTTCGGTCGGGGGGGTTTGTTGTTTTGACCCTTTGAAGGTCATTTCTGTCATGCACTATATATCGCGAATAAAACATGCGATTTCCATAGTTAAGATGTCAATCGACGCGTATTGACATTTTTGTGAATCGATCAAATTTTCAAAAAAATCTTTATAGCCGTTTTTTAATTTAAGAAAAAAAGTGCAAAAAATTAGTTTTTTTATAAACAATAAATTTTTAACCTGATTTACGAAAGACAGTATTCAATTTTTATAAAATTTATACACTTCAAGCAGTGTTTGTAAAAGCATCATCAAAACTTTTTCTCATGTTAACAAGAAACATTAAATAAAAAATAAAAAATTATTAACAGTCATCATGATCTTCAAGGTCATTTCTTCCATTCGTTCCAGCGTTTTTTTTAATTTAATAGAAAAAAATGAGAAAACTTAGGGTTTTTTCATAAAAAATATTTTTTTAACCTGATTTGCACAACACAGTAATAAATGTTTATAAAATGTATACATTCCCATCAGTTTTTGAAGAGAAACTAGCAAAACTTTTCTCATGATTCTAAAAAAATCATTCAAAGTTACCATATGAAAGGGGTTCTTCCGATTGATATTACCTTATATCTTTTATTCTAAAGACTTTGTTGTAAAGTCAATCAAAGCGGCTTAAATTTTGAAAACCATCAAAATTTCAATCAAATTTGCATTTGTGGTAATCAATCATCATCACCCATGCACCAAAAGCCTTACGTAATCAGTAGATACTCCCGTAGATGATATGATTAATATACACTCATTCCTGTTACTGCTATGAATACCTCTCATTGTTATTATTTAAAGTAGTTGTATTTTCAAAATTATTATTGTGTTTAATATTTTTAATTTTTATCTAGATATCACTGGGAAGTTGACCGTGTGGACCTCAAGGGTCGCACTTCGCGGCTTGTTGTTGTTTTGTCGTTGAAAAAATAACATTGGAGCTGTTTTTTAATTTAATAAAACAAATGCAAAAAATATGGATTTTTTCATTACAAATAAATTTTTAACCTGATTTGCACAACACGGTAATAAATGTTTATAAAATTTATAAATCCTTATCAGTTTTTTGGGACAAACTAGCGAAAGCTTTTTTTCATGATTATAAAAAAAAAACATTAAATTGAAAATAAAAAATTATTCAAACTCGCCATGTAAAAAGTGTTCATATGAATGATATTACCTTATATCTTTCGTTTCAAAGACTTTGTTGCTAAGCCAATCAAATTTTATTAATATTTGCATACTTTAAACAGATTTTGAAGTTTTTAAAGTACCGTGTTTTAATTTTAATATAAAAACTGCTTAAATTTTGAAAAGCCAAAAAATTAATTAAATTTGCATTTGCGGTAATGAACGGTAAAATGTTATGTAGTCAATACTTTGCTGGATCATATGCCTTAAAACTCTTTCATCAAATAAAAAAATGTAATTTTTAGTAGTTTTGGTCTTTAGTGTTCGTAAGATTTTAATTACTGCCTCCATCATCATTCGTGAGGCTCTTTAGTTTTAACATGCAATTAAACCGATTATTGACTGCACATTTAATGTATTTCAAGACCAACTGAAAATAAGAAATAAGTATTAGTAATCGTGAAAAAATACAAATTAAATGATTATGCCGAGGTCATGGCAATTTTGGATACACCTATTCAAAATGGCCACCACGCGACAAAATCTCTTCAGTGGGCGTAATAACAAAAACTGCATTAATTTTTGCTAGCGCTCTTTTGTCCTTCAAGGATTGATATGAATTTAACAAATAACGTAGAAAAGGCTTTGTAACCTAGCCCTCCCCCCCTCCCAATCAATCTGCGTGAACTTGAAACCTATAGTGTGCCATCATCCCCCTTACCTACGTAATCAATAGACGCTCCTCTAGACGATACGATTAATATTAAGGCATTCCAATTACTGTTATGAGAGGTATATTATTATTATTTAAAGTAGTTTTTTTTTCATAATTATTATTTTGTTGAGTATTTTTTAATATTTATGTAGATATTACTGGGAAGTTGACTGTGTGCACCTCAAGGGTCGCACCTCACGGCTTGTTATTCTAGGTTTGAGTGTCGAAATCAATAAAAAAAACTTCATTTTGAATCAGGACTACAACAGGAATAGGACTACAACTATTTGCCTTTGATTACATCATATCAGAACAATTCAATTATGGCATTTCCCAGCAAGTCTCCTATACCTTCTGCTCACCCAGTTCTCTTTTAAAGTGTCAATGCAATTATGTTAATCAACTTGCATACATAGCAGTGTGAACCTACATGCAATTGTTTTGCATACGCTTCAGATTACGTAATCAATTGTTGTGGCCAGTGGATATTTGTTAATCTAGGATAATAGCATTCGGTTCGTAATGAAATAATTGAAATGTGTTTTTTTTGTTCTCAATTTAATTGTTTTGTTGAAGTTATTGCAACAACATTTGAATTGAGATATTCAGAAGTCACAATGAAGCATATTGAGTGAAATTTTACTGGTTTTCACATTCCTAAATGCCACAATGGCTATCTATTTATTTAAGCAATTAATTGAGATAAATTTTGATTCTGATGACTTCTTCCCTTCCAAACTAATCCGCGAGATTATTCAATTAACATTTTTGTAGTGCCAACGATGATTTAGACAAAAAATAATCAAATTATATTAACAAATCAATTCATACAATTTTTATTCGAACTTCTTGTGGTTTTAATGTTATTGATTAAATGTGGCAATACATACATAATTTTCAAATACTCGTATTTTGAATGTTGGATTAAGACAATAAATGAGATTCATTTATTTCAAGGGAAAACTGGAAACGTGATTGTACATACATATCTGCTATAGTTTTAAAGAAAAGTAGTTGAGTTTTCAATAACGTTTCAAAATAAAGGCCAGGCAGAGATGTCTGTCAAGATAATGTTTCGGTGAATTCACAAATGCTTGGCACGCTTACCGATTGGAGTTCTAAATCAGAAACGATTAGTTGTAAATCAAAACCTTCAATTTTTAAAGACAATTTTTATATTGAATTTTTTTTTCTCGGTAAAGTCAATAGTGTTTGATATATTGTCAAGCCAAGTTTAAAAAATTAAGACTTAAAGCAAAACAGATCGATTAAAAAGTTTTAAATGAAAATGTGACACCAAATCATTTCGAAGGATCAATGGTGTCCGAAATGAAAGCAAAGCTTTAATCCATAATGGTGGCTAACGTCGATTTGAAGGGTTGGTTATCTGTCCCTTTTGAGATTGGTCCGCACAAACGTTGAATTCGACTTCCACCCACCAAAAACCTTACGTGATCAATGGACGCTCATCAAATTAACTCATTTCACTCATTGAGTTCTTATCACCATTATTATTTAAGGTATTATTATTTCTACTAGCATTTTTACGTTTTATGTTTTTAGTATCTATGTTGATACTATTGGAAATATGTTTGTGTGACCCTCAAGGGTCGCACTTCACGGCTTAATTGCTTGGTTGCGAGATGTTGATATTGCCACAGTTGATTAATTATTAGTGCCTTAATATAATTGAAGAGGGTTCTGAATGTTCAACTTAGTTCAGACAAAAATAAATAAAAAACATTTTTGAATGACAAGTCAACAAGCCGCGCAATGCGACCCTTGAGGCTCACACGGTCAATTTCCCAGTAATATCTAAATAAACATTAAAAATATTAAACACAATAATAATTTTGAAAATAATATTACTTTAAATAATAATAATGAGAGGTATTCATAGCAGTAACAGGAATGAACTAATATTAATCATATCATCTACGGGAGCATCCATTGATTACGTGAGGCTTTTGGTGGATGAGGGTAGATTGATTTGAGCAATCAATCGGTGGAGACTTTTTCCACGTTATTTGTTATTTTACCATCGATGATTTAAGGACAAAAGAACACCAGCAAAAATGAATGCAGTTTTTGATATTACGCACAATGAAGAGATTTTGTCGCGTGATGGCCATTTTGAATAGTTGCGTTAAAAATTGCCATGACTTCAGCATAATCAATGAATTTATATTTTTCACGATTTTACATCAATGAGAAATTAAGTTTGAATTTCTGTTGGTCTTGAAAAATATTGAATATGCAGTCAAAAATAGGTTCAATTGCATGTAAAAAGTAAAATGTATAACAAGTGATGATGGAGGAAGTAATTGAAATCTTACGATTACTAAAAAATGAATCTACTTAAAACTACAATTTTTTATTTGATGAAAGGTTTTTATACCATATGATCTTGCAAAGTATTGACTAAAAAACATTTTACCATTTAAAGCGCGGATTATCACAAATGCAAATTTGATTGAAATTTTGATGGTTTTCAAAACGTAAGCAGTTTTTTTTTAATTAAAAGACTGTAAAAACTATTGAAAATCTGCTCAAGCTATGCAAATATTTGAAAACTTTGAATGAATTTACAACAATTTATTCAGAAAACAAAATATAAAGTAATATCATTCGTATGAACCCTCTTACCTGGTAGCTTTGAATGATTTTTTTATTTTTTATTTAGTTTTTTTCATAATCATGTCGAAAATTGTTGCAGGTTTGTTTTCGAAACCTGATAAAAATGCATAAATTTTATAAACATTTATTATTGTGTTGTGCTAATCAGGTTAGAAAAATATTTTTCATGAAAAAACCCTAATTTTTCGCATTTTTATCTATTAAATTAAAAAACGGCTGAAACGAATTTTCATAATGTTAAAAAAATCTTAAATATGTTAATACACGTCGATTGACTTTTTAATGATGCAAATATTATATCTGGTTCGTGAGATATAGTGAATGAAAGAAATGATCATGATGACTGCTAATGGTTTTTATTTTTTACTAGCTGCCCGGACAGACTTCGTTCTGTCAAAAGTTGTTGGTCTGTCGCAGTCCAATAGAAAAAATTAATTTTATTAATTAAAAATTAAAATTAATTCTTTTAATGTTTTTAATTTTTTTAAATTTCTCTCTCCGTAAGAACCATCCTTGTGCCTTATGGAAAATATATTTAAAAAAAATAGCCGAATCGGTCGAGGCGTTCTCGAGTTTTGCGCTTAGCAACACATTTGGCGATTCATTTTTATTTATATAGATTTAATGTTTTTTGTAATCATGAGAAAAAATTTTGGTGATGTTTTCACAAGAACTGTGTGAAGTATATAAATTATATAAACCTTGATTACTTCGGCTTGAAAATAAGGTTAATAATTTGTTGTTTTTGAAAATAACCCTAGTTTTTTGCTCTTTTTTTAAATTAAAAAACGGCTCTAAGAATATTTTTACAAACATAATAGATAATCTCCCTTTCTAAAAACACTTTATCTATACTCTATAAACCTCAAAACGTAAAGAAATTGAAAATTTTAATTTCGAAGTTAAAAATGAGAAAACTTAGGGTTTTTTCGAAAAAATATTTTTTCAACCTGATTTGCACAACACAGTAATAAATGTTTATAAAATTTATACATTCTTGTTAGTTTTTGAAGAGAAATCAGCAAAACTTTTTTCATGATTCTGAAAAAAAAAATTCAATTAAAAATAAAAAATCATTTGAAGTTACCATATGAGAGGGGTTCTGCCGATTGACATCAACTTATATCTTTTATTCTAAAGACTTTGTTGTAAAATCAATCAAAGTTTTAAAATATTGGGATAATTTGAGCAGATTTTTAATAGAGTTTGCAGCCTTTTAATTAAACAAAGCGGCGTAAATTTTGAAAACCATCAAAATTTCAATCAAATTTGCATTTGTGGTAATCAATCATCATCACCCATCCACCAAAAGCCTTACGTAATCAGTGGATGCTCCCGTAAGTGATATGATTAATATTAACTCATTCCTGTTACTGCTATAAATACCTTTCATTATTATTATTTAAAGTAGTAATATTTTCAAAATTATTATTGTGTTTAATATTTTTAATGTTTATCTTTATATTACTGGGAAGTTGACCGTGTGGACCTCAAGGGTCGCACTTCGCGGCTTGTTTCCTTATCTATCATCCCTCGCATAAAAAAACTTCACGTACTAAACCCGTCAAATTGCTGTCAGTATGCAATCATATTGATCATGAAAGGTCTGCAAATGTTATGTGAGGTTCTTGACCATCATCTCCAATCTTGACATAAATTTAATTATTTTATTACTATGTGGTATCAAAATTTTTTATGTGCTGAAGGGTTTGAAGATGAATTAGTGAAACGAATACAGGATCTGTCTTGAAATGCCAGAAATCTTTTAAGGCAACTGGTTAAAGGTTCCACCTATGGTGTTTCCGTTTATAAACAATTGAGCTATGCTGTCATCAGGGTGTTATTAATTTTTCGATAAATAGATTTCTTTTATTCAGCCTTTAATAACATTGACGAATTTCAAATTTCATTTCAGAAAAACTATTATAAGGTGATAAATTTTGAAGGTATTTTCAATTTTTTCAAATCGGAATAAAGCAAACATTAACATTTCTTAAAGTTTCCACTCAATTGAAAATGACGGACGAGAGCAATGCCACCTTTATGCCAGACTGCCGTAAAAGTGCTCCGGTATTTTTATAATTGATATCAAGCGAACAAGAAACCCATCCAAAACGTGCAAATCTCATTATATCCTTGCGAAGCATTATATCTCACTGAGAATGGAGGATGTTGAATGGAATTGCTTCCGCCTATTGTTCTCTTTCTTTTAATTACGCTGCCAAGCAATTAGCCCGAATAAATTTTACAGTCGTTTTATGTACCAGCTTTCCGCTGGAGCAGTCGATGCTATCAAGCGCTTCCAAGGACTCGTTTGAGAGGTGATGGTGCCATTAAAACCGCATTTCCCAGCCAATATGGTTATTGTTTGCTGCCATCAAAAGCCCCTGAAATAGTTTGAAGAGCGCTTAGCCAAACGTTTAGGCTAACATCAAGTGCATTCAGACGTCGTCATACATAATTCAGTCGCCATAACCGCTCGAGAAACTTTGATTTCACTCGCTCCTTGGGCGCGGAATGTCCTTCGTCCTTGAGCTCTTCAATTGCCGGAATGAAATAATCAAACTGGCAAATAGCAATGCTTGAAGCATAATGAATTTAATTAAGTGAATAAGGCGGAAACGAGTATCTCGTTGGCATGAAATATTTAAAATGTCGGAGCAGCAATGGATAGTGCTTTTTCCAGTTTCCCATTCACAGGTATAAATGAGCTCATTACCGAGGTGTTTGCCGTAAGGATTGCTTGCTGGTGGTTTTTGAATGGCTGCGATATTGATCCTTTGGGCCAGGTTTGATTCAGTTGAAGCTGCCTAGAATGGCTTGGGAGTATTGTAGGTAGTAAGTGTTCTATGATTTTGTATAGTTTGTATCAATAATTTGATGTGCGACGAGCCTAACTCATCAACACGGTTGCATTTTCTGTATACACTTTATCTACGGAAACGTCGATTACCAATTTGTCAAAAAACTAACATCAAATGGACTAGAGTGTTTGCATATCAATTTTGGAAAGTGAAATCAACATCGAGTTTTTGTTTCGATTTCCATCCAGTGAAGCATTTGGGTGTCAACTATGACGTAATTCTAGAGTAGCATCAACCTTCAATCAAAAACACCTCAAGACAATCTTGGTCTATAATGTATGAACGTCAGAGACGAAAACTTTCCTAACGAAAATTGCGCTCACAAATTTTAGGAATTCCCTTTTGCCAGGGAAAAACTTTCATATGAACTAACATCTGTTCTATGAAAACGGAAAATTCGGAACGGAAATTCGGAAAAACGTATAACAAGGGAGACGTAAGTCAATGGATTACTGTAGTCGAAATTTATTTCCGAAATTTGCGTTCTGTGCGCCAAACTCATATAGCATTTTGTCTAATTTATGGTGCCAACAATCGTCAATTGAAGCAGTTCATACGCAATGCGATGAAAAAATTTATGCCCACATGATGTTGGATGATTATTGTCTCATAGAAAATAATAATCCAACACGAGCTCGTTGAGTGCATACAGAGACAGCTATCGCTGCTGCAGAGGGTAGTGTGCATGATAATCCAAACTTATCGATTCAAAGCTGTTTTCAATAGCTTGGTGCAAAATGCGGCCTTCTTCGACGTGGCCACAGTGGCCATATGACAAAAATAAATTTTGGCTGATAAATATCGTAAAATTTGCAAACAAGTAAAGACAAAAAGTGACCATTTACCTCTAAAACATCTCTTGTTTAGATATTTAAGGAGTGTATTGAAAAAAATTGACCTTTATAATTATGTCTCTAAAAGTGGTATTAATTGCTTCATCGAACTAAGTTTTTTTTCATTTAATATTAGATTATATTAACTAACATTTACATAAAAATTCAATGAATTTTTATTTCAAGGAAAAAATATTCGGACCTTTCCGTGAACTCTACGCATCAGGTTCCGTACAGCGGTGTCACCACCTTATATGCGTTTATCCACTTATTTTGAAAATCCTTTGCAGTTTTAGCAATTTTGTTTGTTTTCTTTAATATTTCCTTCATTTTAACACAATATCTTTTGATTGGTCGAAGTTCTAGATAGTTTGGAGTGTTAGCTGTTTTTGGTACCACGGAGATGTTGCTGTCCTAATACTACTTCATTGTTGATCCAGCATAATGTCTTGTCGCTAAATATGGCCAAAATGCTACAGATGCGTTGTGTTTCACGATAAATGGTGTTAGTCGCTTCTCTAAACACTCTTCGATGTATACTGCTGAGTTGATGGTACCCTTCGCTACAAATTTCTCAGATCTGAGACCACATTGACATATTGCCTGCCAAGTGATATACCGCTTAGAAAATTTGGTGCTATTTATAATTTTATATTTTGGGATAACACCACTCTTTGATCCTGCTGTATAAAAGTCCTGACCAGGCAACTGTGCAGAATCGACCTTCACGTATGTTTCATGGTCCAACACAACACCATCGAATTTGGTCAGGCAATTCTTGTATAGCTTTCGAGCCCGATTTTTCGCTTCTTTCTCCTTTTCGTCGGATCGATCGGGTACTTTTTTGACTTAATTCGATCTAAGATTATAATGCTTCTTAATCCTCTAAATCATTGCGTACGATGTTTACACTTGCTGAGCCATATCTCGAATGGATGTGTTATTACTCTGCAAAAAATTCCTCTTTACCTTTCGCCTCAAATTTGTATCAGATGAACCTTTTTTACCTGATCCAGACATTCTAGCAACAAGTAGACCTTTTTTGTACTTTATAATCGTTCGTTTCACTGTTGCAATCGACGAATTGGTTTCCTTTGCTAGTACCAAATATTTACGAAGGGGATTTGCAGGTATTTGCACAAAGTTAAACTAAGCTCTTTTTCTTGATTTGATGACATTTTTTTAAAAGTGATCTTACAATACGAATGGACTAAACGTTCTTTTTGTCACATTACATAGCTTATTTTGCATACCTTATAGAGACTTGAACTTATCCCAAACAGGAGCTATACAGGAGGAACTAAAGGTAAATTTTTCCCATGCAGTCCTTATTTTATCAAAATCCACTTTTTCACAAACAAGCATTGTTTTTCAGACAAAAATTTATTTAGTTTTGAATGAATCAGACCTATTCGTCAGTAAAATATTTATTTTTCGCGCTGATAATGTTTCTGTTGAGTTATTCATAAAGCATTATTTTATTATTCATGGCAATTAAGCAAGTAATTTTGTGAGAGTCATTTTAGGGATTCGTTTTAAGACACTTTTTTGCAAGAACCAACAAACGATTTTTTTTTTGTTTCCTGTCATTGTACAATTGACTTTTCCGGAGCGAAACAAAAGAAATGTAGTTTTATTGCGCAAATATAAGTCTTTGATACTTGAGTTAACAGAAAAGAAAATTCATCGTCCTTTTAATTGCCCGATCTTTTACCGGCAGCAAAAAAGGCATTGCTGGTACGACAAGGAAGCTGTACATGTTCTTAGATAATGTTTGCTCTAAAATTCATTCTTTTAGTGCAAGATTGGTGTGCTACCTTTGCCTTTGTTTGTGACTATACAGGAAGATGTGCGAGTGGAATAAAAGGACATGAAAGCAAATAAAAAAAATTTCTCATCCCAAAACAAAAGCTAAAACAACGTCAGTGATGGTGACGAAAGGACACAAGGAAAGAAGAAAAAAATACCTTAAACACAACACGGCACAATGTTTAATGAAAATTCTCATTATGCAGATTTATATTATGTCCTCGCCATCTAAGTGGATACATCCTGTTTGCGTCACCCGGCACCTGATCCTAGGAAAGGCTTCAGTAGTCTGTGTTTACTTAGGCAATTCTTCATGGAAGTCAAAAGAAAAGATGAAAACGGGGGATGGTCTTTATAATAATCAATGGGGCTGTTTATTATTCCCAAGATAATTGTTTGCTATTAGCATCCGTAGTTTGTTTCATCATTTCCGGTATCCTGTTCAGGGAGTTAGACGGACTGGATAGAGATAGATAAGGATTGTATGAAATCATGTATAAGATTTTCGAATATGCTTTAATATCAATTACTCTAGTTCATTCTGATTTGCAAAATTCATATATCAGAAAAGTATTGACGAGTTGAAAGTATTTTTGTGTGAGGAATTTCACTCATAAATGAAAAGACGACTGAAAAGTGAATAGTTGATTTAATTGATCATGAGAAATGGAATCAAAAATAAAATAAAATATTCAAACACTAAGCCATAAGATTAGCCTTGGTAGAAGGGGAAATCATGAAACGCAAATAAGATCACATGTAAATTTCGTTACATTCATGTTCCACGCTGATTGAAATTTGTTGGAAATTGAGTTGTTAAAGTAAGTCCCTGAAACTTCAATTACTTTAAAGTCGTAAGGTAGCTATTGTAATCAAATCAAATGTGAGAGAATGAACTAAAATCTTCAAGATGTTGATGGAACTAATTTGTTCGGTGTTTCCAAGATTAGAGGGATAATGATTACTGCCGGTCTTGCACATTTCACCGCGATTAGTTTTTCTCATTCTCCTAAATACCGTGAGGTTAAATCACCATAAAAATCTCTGAATAATCACAAAATCACAAAAACCGAAACATGGAAGAACAAATTTTATCATCATCTATTAAACATGCCAGCATTCACTGTGCACACAAATACTAAATTTTAACAAAACATGAATATTCCAAAGGCAAAAATTCTAATATTATCCTGTCCCAACCAAGATTGATAGGCTGGACATGGTGTCCTCCTCGGAGTTTTCAAATAAACGCTTCCATGTATTTTTTTAAAAACTTGATAAAATCACATAATTGTTAATAAGCGTCGATTGATACCTTAATGGTGAAAATCGCATGTTTGGTTCGGGAGATATAACGCATGACAGAAATGACCTTCAAACTGGCAAAACAGCAAACCCCCCGACCGAAGTTTTCCAAAAACTAATCAGCTCTTAAGATTGCAAAGACGCTTCGATTGACACCTCAACGAAGTCGATAAGACTTTGTTTACGTGAGTTATGCTCGTAGAAAAAACTGTCCACGAACGCACATACGTACGTACGGACGTACGTACACACACACACACATACATACTTCTTTCTAAAAACACTTAAAATATACTCGTAAGACCTCAAAACGTAAAGAAATGTTGAAAATTTCAATTTTCGGGGCGATTACAAGAACTTCCCATATACTGGGAAATTAAAAATGTTAACATATTATTTTATCAGGCTTTATTCCAGTCGAATGAGAGTTTGATCGTGCATTATGGGCTGGCAGGCAAATTTTTATTGAAATATGCTAGGCTAATAAGTTAAAGTTTCTGGGGTTGCAGCTTCAATCCTCTGGGCTTTATTTGCGGTCTTTTGAAAGAAGCGGAGATAGAAAACTGTCAATGTGTTGTAGGGGCATCTCATTCTCGAAGTCGAAAGTTGAAGTTTAGTCAAAAAAATGAAAAATACCGTTTCGTTTCTATTCTTACGAATGCTGACATTAACAAAGACAACAACAAGATTAGATATGCTGAAGAAAATTGATGGTATCACTTTAAATAATTCATTGATGTTGCCAAGCACCACATTCTGAGCTTATAATAATTGGCTTTGAAAATGAACTACATACATTGTTTCTAATTTTCAAGCATTGTGCACTTTTCTATTTAACATAATCAAAAGTACCGCGAAGATCATAAAGAAAGTGTTTTTGAAAGTTACTTTGCCACAAGAAGTGATACCGTTATTCCGTAATTTACCTCATTATGCGATAGTGCACGTTATTCACGGTTTAATGAGCACCTTAAAAATATACTGGCATTTCGGTCCTCAATCATTTTCTACCAAGTAAACAACACCCACATCCTGACGATAGAAATGCACCTCTGCAAAATATACATCATCACACAAAAAATGAACTTAACTAGACACTTAGAAAATAGCTAGCAATTAGTCTGGGTTTGAAACTGATTAACCGTAGAATGTGTGCAACGTGGCGTAGAGTATGGAAGTTCTCATACATATATGTACTCATACATGAAAAATCACAAATTCGCAATGATTTTCGTTACACACACTCAAATCCACATGACATTCTTCATATTCTGACTAGAGGTCCTCGATCTCCTGTCCCGCGTATCAACAGATGCAACCACTGAAGGCGTTTGAAGTGACGAAATCAAAGACATCAGCACGTGAATTACCGTGGTAGCACAAGAGGGTGGCATACGGATAAAACTCATCATCTGTGCGAATACGAAAAAGGACGATTGCGCACTTGCTTCGAGCTACTCCTGCAGAGTTTGTAGTAACGGGCTGGAGGATCTCGATAGCATTTGATGAATGTTCGTACAATTCGGAGAGTAGCAATTAGACTTTTTAAGTGTTCCTTTTGTGGGAAATGTTGGCCAAACGTTTATTCTAGATGATGGAATGATGATGGGGGGTCGTATGAGCAATTCAACTTCTCTTTGTCCGAAGAGAATGCTTGCTTGTGTTCTCGAATGATGATCCTGCGCCTAGATTTGGTTCCACAAAACATTCCCCAGGCTTTGATAAAGAGTGCGAAATTTAGTTGTACGTTTGGCTTTTAGTTCATATCCAGCCATAAGCGGAGGATTTTCTTTGAGCTGGGATATGATTCGTTTTGGCAGTTAAATGTGAAGCATATCGAGATTTTTCACTCGTGGCTTACTTTTGAAATTGCAAATATTATTATTTGATTCTTAAAAAAACAGACAGGGAAGTGTCGGTTCGAAATCAAGAAGATAAAATGACTGCATAAAAAATGTTGAACTTAAAACTTTTGACTTTGAATATAGAACCCATTTTGTCTTTGCAATATAAAGAACGTGGTTTTGTAAGATAATATTTATTAAAATTGAGGAGATATTGATGTATATTTAAAAAATTACTGCTGCGCGTGTCCGATCACCCTAGAACCTGTCGAGTATGTAATTATATTAAAAACAATTCATAATTTGGAAGATCAACCTCTACAAATAGAGAAACTACTATGGTGGAACTATCACAGAGAGGATACGACATTCAAATACTTTGTATTGTTTGGAAAAAATGGTACTGTAAATAACCTACATAATACTAGTTCCAGATGATAGCTAAACTTTCGTCAAGGAAAAGTGCACGAGATGATACTCAGCCAACACGTATGCTGACATCTGCAAAGCACATAAGATGTCAGTCGGAATGAAGACTATTACATTCAACCAACCTTTCGAGAAGGATGACCATTTTCGCTACTACTAAGTAGAATCAAAATCCCTAGACACACCGTTCCTAATTGAGCTGCCAAACTAGCAAACACAATGCAGCATCATACCATGACTTTAAAAAACTCTGGCAAGATTGAACTATTATTGAATATATTTTGGTACTAATTGAAGACTTAACAAGCCGTGAGGTGCGACCCTTGAGGTCCACACGGTCAACTTCCCAGTAATATCTACATAAATATTAAAAATATTAAACAAAATAATAATTATGAAAATAATACTACATTAAATAATAAAAATGTACCTCTCATAAAAGTTATTGGAATGACTCCATATTAATCGTAACATATACGCGAGCGTCTATTGATTACGTAAGGATTTTCGGGGATTGGTTTGATTTAATATTCACGTGGATCAATCGGAGGGAGGACAGGTTACAAAGTCTTTTCTACGTTATTTGTTATTTTCATATCGATGCTTGAAGGACAAAACACCGCTAGCAAAAATGAATGCAGTTTTTGTTATTACGCCCAAAGATGAGATTTTGTCAAGTGATGGCCATTTTGAATAGTTGCGGTCAAAATTGCTAGCACTTCGGCATAATCACTGAATTTGTATTTTTTCTCGATTTTACATCAATGAAACTAATAATTTTTTCTTATTTTCTGCTGGTGTTGAGAAACATTGAATATGCAGTCAAAAATAGGTTCGATTGCTTGTAAAAAGTAAAAGGTGTAACCATTCGTATGAACCCTTTTTACATGGTGACTTTGAATGATTTTTTTATTTTTAATTAAATTTTTTTTTTGTAATCGTTCGAATTTTTTTTGCTGGTTTCTCTACAAAAGTTGATAAAGTTTTAAAAATTTGTAAACATTTATTATTGCGATGTGCAAATCAGGTTAAAAATTTATCTATTATGAATAGAACCCTGATTTTCGATATGTTTTTATTATATTAAAAAAACGGCTTTACCGAATTTTTTAAAACTATGAAGACATCACAGAAATGTTGATACGTGTCGATTGACACCTTAATGATGCAAATATTACATTTGGTTCGTGAGATATAATGATTGACATAAATGACCTTGAAGGTCATAAGGACTTTTAATGATTTTTTATTTTTAATTTCATTTTTTTTTGTTTTCATGAAAAAAGGTTTTGCTGTTTTTTTTATAAAAGCTGTTTTGAGTGTATAAATTTTGTAAACATTTATTACTGCGTTCCGAAAATCAGGTTAAAAATTTATTGCTTTGAAAAAACCCTAATATGTTGCACTTTTTTTTCTAAAATTGAAGAACGGCTCGAATTTCTTTCTTCAAAATTTGATAGAATGACTTAAATTTTGATACGCGTTGATTGACAACTTGATCAAGCGAATCTTATGTTTGGTTCGCGAGATACAGTGCAATACAGAAATGATCTTCAAAGGGACAAAACAACAAACCCACTCCGACCGAAGTGTTCCAAAAAACTAATCAGCTTTTAAGATTGCGAAAACGCTTCGATTGACACCTCAACAAAGTCGATGCAACTTTGTTTACGTGAGCAATTCTCGTAGAAAAAATTGTTTCCAAACATACGTACGTACACACACACACACACATACATATCTTTTCCAAAAACTATTTAAATATACTCTAAAGACCTCAAAACATAAAGAAAAGTCGAAAATTTCAATATCGATTTTCGAGGCGATTACAAGAATTTCCCATATACTGGGAAGTTAATAAACCAATCGAATGATAGAAAAACGTAAATTAGAAATGCCGATCATACTACTTAACATGCGAAACTGCTTATCTTTAATAAGGGAGCTCCTACTTAGCATCTATTCTAAATAAATAAATATTGAATCATTCGTACACGATAGTGCACCAATTACTTTACCACCAACCATGCACTTTAAGCTGTAAACTGATAATGACCCGCTGCTTCGATTACCATTCGGATCAAGAGAGGCCTTATTGTTGTGAAATTGGTTCAATTCAAGTTGCGATATGAGATTTATTGGCCCAACCTATCATTTGGTAACCTTTGTACCAAGTATAAAACAAGAGGTTGGCGTATTTTTTTATTCTTGCGATTTATGCAGAACACAACTATACATTTACATTATGCAAATTAAAGGCAAGGTTTTAAGTCGAAAATAAATTTAAGTCTTACAGTAAGTACTTCATATTTTATTAAATTTACTTGTTGTTTGTAAATCAGTATAAATAAAATCCCCATTAAATTTTAATGTCTCATCGATGCGCATTATGATAGAAAATTTTAAATGAACTTTTTTTCCTTCATCACAAAAAGAGGAAAAAGCCTACCAAATATCGATTTCAAATCATATTTAAAGACTTTGCGATGATAAGTTATTCATAAATTCAATTTATAATTCGTGGAACATTACGACACTTTAAAATTTCAGTGTCATATCTATGTGCCTATATTAATTATAGATCACCCTTGTGGCCGTTAGAAGTCAAAGATTCCCTTTGATGTGAACGTATCTTCTGCCAAAAAATGCTGAAGATTAACTTAATTGAATTTTAAAACTTTTTGAAGAAAATTTTTCTTACGGTAAACAAAAGATAAATATCAAATTTATGTCTTATCAATCAAAAATTTCTTGGTTTCACCCGAACTTTACAAATAGTTTGGCGGTGTTTGTTAAGTTATAAAATATTTTTTAGCCTTTCAGCAGCATGCGTCGAAGATTTTTTTGTATTTGAGGATAATTTTTAACCAAAATTCCGGTTTTATTGAGCCACCTGCAATGCGTTATACTCTTGACACACTCTGTATCTATACTTTGGTTCTAGGGCAAAATAAATCTCTATAGTTAACATATAGCCTTTTTTCAAAAACACTAAGCGACTTTTGCAATATTCATTTTCAAAGTTATGGAGTCTTGAAAAAAATCAATTTGTTGGGGTTAAATTGTATATAAATTGCCTTTTGAAATTATGAAATATTTTATAGGGTGCATGCGTTCATATCTTATTTACACTGCCAGCAGCCGTCCGGACCCGAGAAACTCAAGCTTAACGAAGATTTTTACTTCGACGTAAGCTCTAACGAAACGCTCCACACTTCGGTGTAACGTATATCAAATTTTATCATAGCTGTCAGTGACAGGGTGCGTACCATCCCAGGCCAACTCCCGGGTTCGTACGCCAATTGTGGTCTGACCTAGTATCTGATACGAGTTACGCGGCTGATCGAAGCATACGGGGCTGCATGGTCAACAGCAACAACTAAACTAGGCGGCGTTACAATTTTAAAGGGCGATAAATTTGTCGAAAAATTTTGTATATAAATTTGTAAAACATAAATATAATGTTGTAGTAAGTCAAATAAACTGCGGACCCCTAAATTTTACTGTTTTATTGAGTTTTCAAAGTTCAAACTTCCTTTCCTTTCCTTGCCCCTCAAAGCTCCCACAAAAAGTTTAAAAAGACAAACTTGTGTCAAATTCAATTTGCAGTAAGTTGAGGATACATCATTTTCACGTGCTATCAGTATTAAAAGAGTTAAACGCCAAAAACGACGTTGAAAAGATTGATCATTTTTCACGCGCCACAACTTCTTTGCTTTCCCTATTACCGAGAAATTCGTCTGAAAATAGCTTTTAGAGAGTTTTATCACCAAATGTTTGCGATATTGCTTGTATCGATCACTGTACCATGTCGGGAGTTATTGTGTCTCGAAGGGGGACAAATCAAAGGAGAAAAGTATTTTAGGACCAGATTAACCTGTGTTAAAATTCGTTTTTCCTATGACTTGTCCTCTTTTGGGGGCTGTGACCCCAGAAACTTGGATCTAAGCTCATAGTGGGACATATACACATTGCGCCAAAAATCCGGCTGCCTTCCAAAATACTCCGTGAGTTTCACAACGGGGGGTTCGCCATTAAAAAGCCGACTATTCGGCTCAAAAACGAGTTTCTCACGCGACTTTCTCTTCTTTGGAATGAAATAACTCCCGTTAATATACAGTGATTGGAACAATCAATACCGCAAACGATTTGTGACAAAATTGTCTTAGGAAAGCTTTCCAACGTGTTTCGCGTTAAACGTGAAATTAAAAAAGTTGTGGCACCCGAAAATTGTTCCCCGCTTTTTGGGTGCGGGTTTTGACCTGTATTTTTTTATTTTTGACACCACGTAAAAGTGATGTATGGACGACTTGCATACAATTATATTCTACGCAAGTTTACGTTACAAAACTTTTTTGTGAGAGCCACGGTTTCGAAGATATGGGGGTGTTCCACTTACTTTTGTTTTTCAGATGGAACCCAGAAGCCATGAGCTGCCACCCTAGGAAATTGAACTTAATCTGACTATACTATTGCCCACGATTCCAATAAAAATTTCTCTGCCTATTGTAAATGCGCGGTGAAACTCCCTGGCTAATATGTAACAAAGCCAGGTAAAAAAAAAACAGGAGACATAAGATCTAAAAATAACCTCTCCTTCAATCAAAGCGCTCCGGTTTTCGTTTCAAATTTTGCCCGCTAAAAAAAGAATGAAAACAAGCAGTGAAATTTCTTCATGTCGAATTGAGTGTAGGCATTATGCGGAAGCCGCTATAGTGTGTCAGCAACTCGTGCACGTATGTATACACGCTGCGGTCAAATTAGTGTGTAAACAACATGTGTATCGATGCAAATTAGAACACTCATACGCATGCAGAACTCCACTCGGTGAATTGAATAACACAGTTGCGGCAATTTGGCTCTAGTGTCCGTGCTATATATCCTTCATTGTGTGGTGGCGACCTATCGTTAGAATTCCAAACCCCAACCGTATTCTTCCTCGGCGCGTTTAAATTGGTATCTTAAAAGTATAAGCATGATCAAGCCTTTGGCTGTATGTTTGTGAGATCGAAACTATGTTACCATTCAAAGTTTATCTGAATAAAATTACAATTTTATTAAAAATGCAACAAATGATAGCAACTATAATTTTCAAAGATTTTGGTCCGTGAAAACCACGCAAATGAATCGTTTGAATCAATGACAGATAATGTTACCTCACATCGTTTGTCACTAAATGCTAATGTCACCTGACTTTGACAAACAATTTACAAGTATGGCAGCTGTGAAAGTGAACGTTCTATCATTTAGCTTTCAAATTATTTAATAATAATCAGTGCCATTTAAATCCAAAAAAACAGTTTCTTCGAATATCAACAAAAAGGATTCATTCAATAGAAAGCACCTTTCAACATGACAAAAATTTTCAAATAACTGGCGTATGCAAACTTATATCTTTTTTGAGCGTTGTCTCACATTTTTAATGATAAATTACGTCAAGAGCTAATTAATTGTAAATGACTTGTAAAGTTCTGAAGCTTTTAAAAAGTTTTTCTATAAATTTTCGTTTCGCTACGCTCCGTGCAGTTGATTTTAACTTTTTAATAGGATTTTTATATTTTTTTGATTGCAAGTTCCGTTTACGGCTGAAATTATGAGACAAGTGGATGGAAAACAACTCTGCGAAATTCTTTATAAAAATATACAACCAACGAAGAACCGAAAGAAACGTCATTAGTTTTCCTAATGAATTTCTCAAGTTGATTCAGTTTTCATTAGCCTTTGTTGCCCAAAAAGATCACAAGAGCACTGGCACCGAAATAATTATCAAAAGTATGAAAAACTTTTTATTTGCGTCATTTAAAACAAGGGAAGACCAACTGTTAACGCACTAAAGAATGAAAAAGCTAACGAAAATAATAATTAAAAGGTAGATTTTCAACGTTCGCGATTCGTTTGGTACAATTACTTTGGAGAAACTTTCAAAGAAAAGTTTTATGCATAATTTACCTGCTAATCCATTTCAAGAAGTTGAGACTGAAGGAGTCTCGAAATGAATTTTGCGGGGAGGAAGCGAACGAAATCAAGCAGGACAGTTTTGTTGGGGAATGCATTTTAGCTGTGTCTGATTAAGCAGTTTATGGATGGGCCGCTATATTTTCCTGGGATTGTTGATTGGAAGCGTTTGAGAATAATAATTGTTATAAGAATAATATGAAATGATGATATGAGAAATTATTTTACATACAAAACATTCAACAGTATTACACATTTTATTTGAAAACAATACAAAAAAATACTTTGGAAATCTAGACAGCAATGCAAAGCTTTTCTTCTTCAAAAGATGTATCAAAGAGCAAGAAAAGTTATCAAATAAATTTATAGACAATCGAAAATTAATAGATCATCGAAAATAAATGTCCACAGCAGTGCATAGTGACTGAAAACATTTTTTCTTGAGTGACTTTACGAGCCACATTTGACTAATTGTTAAGATTTAAGGAAGTTAAATATAACAACACAGATATTTTCATCAACGGCTGAATCTTTTTCAAATTTGCACTTAGTTACACTCAATTTCGTATGCAAATCAATTCAACTACTCGCACACTCTTCACAATCTTCACAGAAGACTGCGTATATGCTACTAATGCTCGTAATTAATATCTGGATGAGGACTCATTTAAATGAATACTAATGGAAGTTAAGAACAAAAAGCATTCACTTATGACAAACAAGTACGAATTGATACAACATCAATTGCGTTTTTCATCATCACTCAAGAAATCATTGACCCAGAAATGGTAGGCAGCAATCAAGGTATGAAAATAGAGCCAGCAACTGAAAAACGGAAAAACAGATTCCTTTGGTAGATACGAATTTCTTGGCAGTAGTCATGACAAGATATTTCATCCGAATACAAACAGCAGTTCGTAGTAGACATTGACATTATCTACAGAGTGAGATACACGCTGCGAAATTTTTTATCCTTGCTGAACAACGAAGCACATTGAGAGATATCTTCGGGTTCAGAACATTTTTTTTTCTTTTAGCGAAATATCTTGGATTTTTTTCGGTTCACGAAGCGAAAAGGAATTTGAAGAAGATTTTTATCATGCATATTGTAGTTGAAAGAATATTATTTTTAAGAGGGTGCCTGTATTCATCATTGATCTCTGATTAGCAATAAATTAGACTTTTTGGAGTACCAATTGGTAGCAATTAAAATTTGAAATGAACATGACGCTGATATTTTATTCGCCGATCCAATGTGTTTTTTTTTTTGTTTTTATGAAACCTATTGAAAAGATAAAAAAATCTAGAGCTGAGACGTTCCCATGAAGCAGGAAATGTCATTTAACAGCAATTGAAATGAAATATTGTAAGAAAACACTTCACATCGGCAAGCAACAACACCAACCATATTCAGCAAGTTTTGGTAAAATATTCTGTTTCATTGAAATAAAAAATAATAATAGGCGCAATATAGAAAATAGTGGAAAAAATATTATCATATAGTAAATAATTAATATTATAATATAATAATTAATATAGTCAAGATAAGCTGACTTGGTCCAAAATCATTTTTCATTTCAGATTTGGTGCTCAGATCAGTCTCAGCATACAAAAATAATGGTGTTCAAAAGAAAACTACCTTGCCTATCCTCTCAACAGGTCACCGAGAAAGAATGTTCACCCTGTGACCAGTCGAGACTCAAGGCAAAAAAGTGTACATAACAGGTATTAAAGTTGCCTGTTGAAGGTGGACAGAATTGTTACTTAAACGATTTGAAGAACTTCATTGAAACGTCCATAAGGATACTGAACGACTTGTTAACTTCCCAGTATATGGGACGTTCTTGTAATCGACTCGAAAAACGAAATTGAAATTTTCAACATATCCTTACGTTTTGAGGTCTTTAGAGTATATTTTAAGTATGTGTGTATTATTATAGCGACCGTCAATTTGTTTCGTATGTATGCCTATGTGCAACAATAGTGTTAGCAAGTCGCTAACCAAAAGCGCACTAGAAGACGAAAGTTGTCGACTAGACCAGGAGGTTCTAACCCATGATAAACTTACTAATAGAAGCGACGTAGGCATACATACGAAACAAATTGACGGTCGCTATAATTCGCAGATGTAAATTATAAAAATAGTTGAAAATATAGCGAGCTTAATCCATCAACAAGCCAGCGGTGGTCGTGCTGTCTCGTAACGGATGGCTTATGACAGCACCTGAAGAGGATGCCATCCGGCACGACGAAACCACACTTTCCACTTTTATGATGTTTTTACGCTTCTCAAAAATCATTGGAGCTGTTTTTTAATTTAATAAAAAAATTGCAAAAAATTAGAGTTTTTATCATAAAAATTAAATTTTTAACCTGATTTGCACAACACAGTAATAAATGATTATAAAATTTATAAATTCTTATCAGTTTTTGAAGAGAAATCTGCGAAACTTTTTTCCATAATCACAAAAAATAATTAAAAAATAATAATTCAAAGTCACCATGTAAAAAGTGTTCATACGAATGATATTACCTGACACCTCTTATTCCAAAAACATTGTTGTTGAATCAATCAAAGTTTATTAATATTTGCATAATTTGAGTAGATTTTTAATAGTTTTTACAGTACCGTGTTTTAATTTTAATAAAAAAAACTGGTTAAATTTTGAAAACCCAAAAAAAAAAATAATCTGTAGTCAATACAATTAATTTGTAGTCAATACTTTGTAGGATTATATGCTTTGAAATGCTTTCAATAAAAATTGCAGTTTTTAGTAGTTTTGTTCTTTAGTGTTTGTAAGATATCAATTATTTCCTACATCATCAGTCGTAAGGCTATTTAGTTTTTACATGAAATTAAAGCGATTATTGACTGCACATTCAATGTTTTTCAAGACCAACTGAAAATAAGAAAAAAACATTAGTCTGATTGATAAATGTTCCCGCAAAAACCAAAACGTAAAATTTTTTACCTGTGAAAACCAAACAGTAACAGTTTTGGCCGTAATGCGTTTGGCCTCATTTTGGTGTACACTTCTTCTTGAAAAATAGTCTTGATTTCTTATATCGAAGTTCGCGAACAAAAATTGTCAGATTATTAATTTGTCAGTATATGGGAAGCTCTTGTGATTGCCTCGAAAATCGAATTTGAAATTTTCATCATATCTTTACGTTTTGAGGTTTTAGAGTATATATAAAGAGTTTTTGGTAAGACGTCTGCATGTGTGGCTATGTATGTACGTGGGTACGTTCGTTGATAGTTTTTTCTTCGCAAATAACTCAAGTTAACAAAATTTTATCGAAGCGTCTTTGCAATTTTATTTTTTAGATTATCAATCGAAGCGTCTTTGCAATTTTAAGGGCTGATTATTTTTTGGGATGCTTCGGTCGAATGGTTTCTTTGGTAGCACTCCTTGAAAATCATTTATGTGAACCAAACATAGGATGTGCATTGTTGAGATGTTATTGTGCGCAAATTAACACTTGTATGATTTTTGTCCAATTTTGGAAAAAAAATTGCTGGAGCTGTTTTTTAATTAAATTAAGAAGAAGAAAAAAATCGGTTCTTTCATAAAAGATAAATTTTTAACCTGATTTGCTAATGTAAGTATTCAACGTTTATAAATTCATGTACTCTAAACAATTATAATAAAAAACCATGCTTACATAAAAAAATTAATAAAAATAAGAAAATCATTAAAATCCACAATGTGTATAGGGTTTATATCAATAATATTAACTCATGTCTCTTATCGTAAAAACATTGTTATTATGTCAATCAAAGCCTATTAATATATTCATAATCTGATCAGATTTTCATGTTTTAATTCAGTGAAAACAAGGCTTAAAATTTGGAAAAAAAACTTTTATCTATCAAACTTGTATTTGTGGCAATCAACGCTTTGAAATTTAAAATGTTTTGTTTTAATTTTATTATCTTAAAGAAAAAATAGCCGTTTTCATGATTGCAAAATATATTCTGCAAAAAAAATACACGATTAATATTTCTGATGAAAAAAGGTTGATGAAAATATATTCCCTTGATGAGGTGATATTTAAGAAAAGTCTTCTCTATCTAATTTAAACTTGTGTCAATCATTGTTTTTCGAGTTCAGATGTTTTAAGTTCACATCAAATAAAACTTTTTAGTTTTTATTACTTTCCAAAAACATTTATACATTCATACGATTGATCCGTGTGAAGATTCAATCAACCCAATCGTTTTTGGCATGCGATTTAGCCTATTAGAAGAATGAAATATAAATTTAATAGTTCTAAATCGTAGTATTTTTTAGAATTATCCTCTATGGCTAAGCCACGCAAAAGTAGCATCTTTGTATTGCTGCAACAGATGCTGCTGGTGCACGAATGACTTTACCTAAGCTGTCTGGAGAATCTTTACCGTTTTTCATGCATTTAAAGAATGGCTCGGAATGCAGATTATGTAAAAATATTGTAAAAAACTACAGCTTCACAGACCTTCGTTCGTTTTCTGATCATAATAGGTGAATAAAGCATTGGCCACATTCAAAACATTCTGAAGTATCACTCACATTGAACATGTCCATTAAATTTAATTCAGGAAAGTTTTGAGCAGGACGAAATCCCTTAAACATCATTTCCGCAAAAATATATTCAAATGAATTGTAAACACTTGGAAGTCCCAATTCACTCTTCTCAGCTCACAAATCAATGTCATCGCAATCCCCTCGACAATCGCTACCAATCTGCTTGGTGACCATCTTTTCAAAAAAATAGACTCGTTCGCTTCTCTGACAAAACACATAATTCTGCACATCATCCATTTCGAAAAGCGAGAATTACGTTATTTCTTTGAATGTCCTGTCTGTCCGGCCCGGGACCGCTGCTACCACCCTGAAATCGAAAAGGCCATCTACAAACGACTATCAAATTGTGCCGGATAAGCAAAAATACCATTGAGGATTTTCGTGGCGGACTTTTTCCTTCAAAAGAAGTATTATGGGGAGTGCTACACGACTTGGATAACTTCGGCCAAATTAAAAGTTCGATAGACCAAACGAGTCAATTCGAAATCAGTTTCTGTTAAATTGGCACTCAGCAGATTTCTTAATGTTGAAAAGGAGATTAAAAGCTTGCCGGAGCTCGAACGTAACAACCTATCCGACATTTCGGAGTCCTGCTTGCCTCACAATGAGGCGCATTGTGCCTGAGTGGCGTGTCTTCTGTGTCCTGGCAAGTGTTGCGGATGGTTGTGCGAAATCCAATTAAATGCGGGAAATGGTTATAATTAATGTCGTACAAGTAATTCATCACGGAGTAGATATCCGTGGAGGCCAATACACAAAAAGAATGATTTTCATTAGGGCATTACAATAATGAAATAAATTATTATGGCCGTGGAGGCATGGTGAATGTTTAATTAGAGCATCTAGGCCAAGAGACCTTTCATCATTTCCATGTTTGCTTGAATGAATCTTCACGCTTGACCTGGAAAAGCCATTTGCAGAAGCCAGTAACATAGTTGATGTTTGCCTAATGTAATTAGCAGAATATCAAGATGCGAGGATGTTAGTTCTTGACGCGTCAAATTTCTTTAGAGCTAATACTTTGCGCTCAATATGAAACTTATAATTTCAAAATGATGTCACCATTAGTAAAAATGAGAAATAGTCTGCATTTTCAATAAAAATAACTGGAAAGAAAAATAGCAAAACCTAATGTTAAAAGCATTGCATGTCATTTTCGTGGAAATATTTTGTCAGCCAAGCTGAGAAATTTGGTGAACATATTCACAAAAAGGCCAACTACAGAAAATCTCCATCAAATATTCCGCGAAAAAACTATGAATTTTAACCTAGAATTTTCCTCATATCCCACATTTAATGCGATAATTAATGCAGAGGACACTCAAAACATTTCAAGGTTTTTCACGAAAAAACCCCATCCCATTGCGCGCTTCTCATTCGCCATTGTACGTACTTAACATTATTATATACGAGTATATATATATATGTTTGTTAAACTATCTTCACCAGCAATTGCCGTGGGAGAGATATATTTCAATTTGATATGGCGGGTAGTAGGATTTTGTTGCGTAGAAGCAAACATATTTTCATGAAGCGAAAATGTTTGCCATAATTAAAGGTCCCAAAGTGCATTTTATGATTAAGCATTGTTTCTGTGAAATGCAAGCATATTCATTTCAAGAGAATATTGAAAATTTAGCGGACGCAAATGTACGATAAAATAGGTATGTTGCGAATGTAAAAAAGAATATATGTGAAGCAGATAATTAGGAATTACTAGGTAACGTGTGACAGTCCTAAATACCTATACATCTGACATACAGAATTTTTAAACATTTATTGTAAACTTATGCATGCATATATTATAAAGTCACTCATTTATAAAAAAAACCATGAGACAGGAACATTATATTCTTTAAATGTCTTGAACACTTTCATATCACTTCGTACTTTAAAGAAGTAAAAACTCCACTATGTTTCATATTTACGTAAATCATAGTTATCAAAAATTAGCGGATTTAAATGGTAGCAGATATTTTCGAAAAAAATTGCTTGAATTTAAAAACCAAAATAAAACTTTTAAATTAAGGATAAATTACAATAAGACCATCTAGTATTTGTTATCGCTGATTTTTGATAAGTAAGATTTACTTAAATATTGGAATCATGTTGGAGTTTTACCCTATACATGTATATATGGGTATATATATATATATATATATATATATTAAAAATAAAAATGAATATATATATATATATATGTATATATATATATAAATATCTGTTTATAGGCTGAAAATATTTTCTTTCAAATTTGAGTTCGAGCAGTTGTGATGTGAAGATGTATTGAAAATTTCTATTTCGATTTTCGGTGCGATGACAAGAACTTAATAATATTTTTTTAAGTATTAAAAGACTAACTTTCTTGAAGGTTCAAAAAGCGAGTCTTTTTATACTTCATTTTATGTTTTAACATCACCCCATATCCTTTTTAAACCAATAGCGTTTTCAAACAGAGAACAGACAAAATTAAGATATCATCAAAATATTTTACGATTCAAAGCGCTTATTACCACAAATGCAAATTTGATTGGAAAAATATTAACAAGTTCTTGTAATCGCCCCGAAAATCGAAATAGAAATTTTCAATACATCTTTACGTTTTAAGGTCCTTAGAGCACGCAGAGGGTTTTTTCTACGAGCGTAGCTCACGTCGTTAAGGTGTCAATCGAAGTGCATTCGGAATTTCAAAAGCTAATTAACTTCTGAGAAATTTTCCAAATCTTATTCAATACAAAAAGCCATTTAGAGATTTTTCCCAGCATTTGTTGCTTGATTTTGTTAAAGATTTACTTTAAAACCTTTCAAAGGAGTTTTATCCAAATTCAGTAGTGGAATTCATTAGCATTAAGTTACTATTTAAGGTGAAATTTTTATCTGGATCTTCTCAGCTTTCATTGCGAAAAAATATTCAACAGCTTCTATGATTTATTAGCCTACACATTTTACAGAATAATTTCTATCATGAAAATTTCAATGAAATTCGATTCATGCATTCATTTCGATTATATGAAAAACTATGCTACACTTGACATTGTATTTTGCTTTGGGATGAAGGGTACCGTTTCTGTGCTTTGTTAGTTCAGTAGTTAAAAACAATTAAAAATCCTTTCATTATTTGTGTGAACTTTCACCGAATAGCAGAACGAATTTTAAATAATATTTTTTTATGTCGTTGTTCTGTTCATTTTAAGTCAATAATGGTTTGCAATCTCATCAACAGGGTATGAGCGAAAGATTCAATTACGATGATAAAAATAATGCTTCTTTAAATAATAATAATGAGAATTACTCATAGTAGTAATTAGAATGACTTTGTATTCATCGTCCCATCTACGGTAGTGTACATTGACAATTTGGGGCTTTTAAAGGGTGGATGTGGATTGGTTTGATTTAATTTTTACGCGGATCAATTGGAGAAAGCGGGTTACAAAGCCATTTCTACGTTATTCGTTATTTTCATATCGATACGTGAACGACAAATGGGCGCTAGCGAAAATGAATACAGTTTTTATTATTACGCAGACTGAAGAGATTTTGTCGCCTGATGGCCATTTGGAATAGTTGCATTAAAAATGTGGACGATTTTCACGATTTGTCATCAATGAAACTAGTAATTATTTCTGATTTTCCAGTTGGTCTTAGAAAACATTGAATATGCAGTCAACGAAACCGATCGTTGCATTTAAAAAACAATATTGCGAAGGATAAGGAAGGAAGTAATGGAACTCTTACTAGCACTGAAGAAGTAAACTACTGAAAACTACATTTTTTATTGGATGAAAGTCTTTTAAAGCAAATGATTTTGCAAAGTATTGTCCACAGAACATTTTACTTTTCAGAGCGTTTATTAACCCAAATGCAAATTTGATTGAAATTTAATTTTTTTCAAAACTTAATTTTTTTCATTAAAATAAAAACCGGTGCTATTGAAAATCTGCTCAACTTATGCAAATATTAATTAGCTTTGTCATAACAATAATGTCTTTAAAAAAAGACACATCAGGTTATATCATTCGTATGAACACAGTATCCATGGTGACTTTTAATGATTTTTTATTTTTAATTTAATTTTTCTTGTTGTCATGAAAAAAGCTTAACTGCTATTATATGTGAATTTTATAAACATTATTTTTTTCACTTTTTTTATTCAATTAAAAAAATCATATAAATGTAAATACATGTCGATTGAAAACTTAATGATGTAAATCCTATATTTGGTTCGCGAGACAGTGCATGACAGAAATTACCTTGAAGGAGTGAAAAAAATACCACCCGACCGAAGTTTACCAAAACTAGTCAGCTCTTAAAATTGGAAAGACGCTTCGATTGTAAATACACACAAACATACCAGCTTCTTTTTGAAAACACTTTTAATATACTCTAAAGACATTAAAACGTATCGATATGTTGAAAATTTCATTTTACATTTTCGAGGGTATTTCAAAAACTTCCGATAGTATGGATAGGAAGTTAAAAAATTCGTGAATTCCGCAGCGTAACGGAAGTATCTTTGACATGAATTCTGATTTTCTATTAGCTTCACTGTGATTTTTGGATGGAATATTAATTCAATTGTATTATCATCATTCAAGACGACCATTCTGAATGGTTGCAGTGTATCGAAAACTTCACAGCTATTCGAAATTGTAACTAAGAATTTCATCTTCTTCTTAACTTCCCAGTATTGAAATTGAAATTTTCGACTTTTCTTTACGTTTTGAGGTCTTTAGAGTATATTTAAAGTTTATTTAAAAAGATGTATATACAATGTTGGACATAACTAAAGCACCTCTTTGCGAAATATCAGTTATCATCTGATATTATCCGGAAAACTTGATGAAAAAAATTTGTTCTTAGTTTTTATTATTTATTTACATGTGTATTGTACGAAGAAAAAAATCACAATGACAATGCAGTCTTTTCAACCACAAAAAATAAAACAAAAATATTTCTGAACAAAACTAAAGCACCAGTCTTCTATAATCACTTTTTTCGTGCCGCTACTGCCGAACAGCTAGCAGGAAATAGTTATTGCATCAGAAATGCATTTGTCTTATATGAATCATTAAAATTTCATCATTACTTCAGCATTTGTGCGAAATTTCTGTCGTGAATAGTGGTGCGCATTCTGTTATTTGTGTTAAGTCAATAAGAGACTAAAAACGGCAAGAAACACGTGCTGAAGTGAAATTAAACATTTTTTATATTTCAATTATATCGCCACTGATCAAAAAATATGAGCTGGCGGGTCGCATATCTTCTGTACATTCTGGAGGAAGGTCTCGAAAAACAACATGAAAAGATGATTCTTTGATCAAAAAAAGGAGTGCAGAGGGGTGCTTTAGTTTTGTCCAATACTGTATATGTATGTGTGGACGTACGTACTTACGTTCGTAGACAGTTTTTTCTACATGCATTACTCACGTAAAAAAAGTCGTGTCGACTTTGTTGAGGTGTCAATCGAAGCGTTTTAGCAATTTTAAGAGCTGATTAGTTTTTGGAACACTTCGGTCGGGGAGGGGGGGGGTTGCAGTGGCGAGGGGTGAAAAATTACTGGGGGTAAGCCGTTTACTATTTGAGAGACATGGACCCTTAACAGACAAAGCAGTATATTATGGGCAAGCCGGGAACGCTACCGGCTTTTTGATTTGTTTGCATATCCTATTGAGGAAAACCGAGCTGCCATTCCAGCAAACGGGAGTTGAATGTCCACGGCACCTTAAATTATTGATGGATTCGAGACTCGGAAAGCTTTGCTGCAACTCTTACAGATATTGATCACTTTGCTGGCTAGTATGGAACTATGAGGGTGTGTAGCATGAAGAGAATAGAGTATGATGAATAAACACTGAGATCAAGTGAAACGATTGTGCATGTTTAGAGTGATGCATGCAAGTAAATTAACACTTCATTCCCTTATAAAACTGACGTGTTAGACATTTTTCGAACATATTTGGAAAGGGAAGCCGATGGGAATCGGCTTATATGAACACCTTGCCACTGGGGGGTTGGTGTTTTGACCCTTTGAAGGTCATTTTTGTATTGCTCTATTTCTCGCGAACCAAACATAGGATTTGCTTGATCAAGGTATCAATCGACGTGTATTAACATCCGTGTCGTTCAATCGAATTTTGAAAAAAAGTTTGAGCCGTTTTTTTTATTTTTTTTAAAAAAGGTGCAAAAAATTAGAATTTTTTTCAAAAACAATATATTTTTAACCTGATTTTCGAAACGCAGTAATAAATGTTTACAAAATTGATATACTCCAAACAGTTTTTGTAGAAAACCTGGAAAACTTTTTTTCATGATCACAAAAAAATGAAATTAAAAGTAAAAAATCATTAAAAGTCATTATGACATTTAAGGTCATTTATGTCATTAATTATTTCCCACGAACAGAATGTAATATTTGCATCATTAAGGTGCCAATCGACACGTATTTACACTTTTGTGATGATTATATAGTTTCAAAAAATCGGTACAGCTTACAGTTTAATTTAATAAAAAAAAATGGAAAATCAGGGTTTCCTTCATAGAAAAATAAATTTTCAACCTGATTTGCACATCACAATAATAAATGCTTATAAAATTGATAAACTTTTATCAACTTTTGTAGAGAAACTACAAAACAAGCCGCCAGGTGCGACCATTGAGATCCACACGGTCAACTTCCCAGTAATATCTACATAAACATCAATAACATTACAACAATGAGAAGTAATAGTAACAGGAATGAGTTAATATGAATCATATCGTCTACGGGAGGGTCCATTGATTATGTAAGGTTTTTGGTCGATGAGGATAGATTGAATATTCACGCGGATCAATCGGTGGAGGCCCTTTTGGTCTTGAAAAATTTTGCTGGTTTTCAAAATTTAAGAAATTTTTTTTAATTAAAAGACTATAAAAACTATTAAAAATCTGCTCGAATTATGCAAATATCTTAAAACTTGGATTGAATTTACAACATTTTTTTAGAATAAAAGATATAAAGTAATAGCACTCGTATGAACCCTCTTTACATGGTAACTTTGAATGATTTTTAATTTTTAATTTAGTTTTTTCATAATCATGGAATAAAATTTTGCCGGTTTCTCTCCAAAAACTGATAAGAATGTATAAATTTTATAAACTGGATCAATGTGCTGTGCAAATTAAGTTGAAAATATTTGCTATGAAAAAACCATAATTTTTCGCATTTTCTTCTATCAAATTAAAAAAACGGCTGTAACGAATTTTTATAATGTTAAAAACTTCACAAAGATGTTAATACACGTCAACTGACACCTTAATGATGCAAATATTATATCTGGTTCGTGAGATATAGTGAATGATAATAATGACCATGAAAATCATGATGACTTTTAATGATTTTTTATTTTTAATTTATTTTTATACGCAATCATGAGAAAAAGTTTTGATAAAGTTTTTGCGGAAATTGTTCGGAGTACATAAATTTTATAAACATTGATTACTAAGACTTGACAATAAGGTTAAAAATTTATTGTTTTTGAAAAAAACCCTAATTTTTTGCACTTATTTTTAAAAAAAATTAAAACCGCTCCAGCATTTTTTTTCAAAATTTGATAGAATAACACAAACGTTAATACGCGTCGATTGACACCTTGTTCAAAAAAATCTTATGTTTGGTTCGCGAGATATAGCGCATAACATGGTTGACCTTCAAGGGGCGAAAACAGCAAACGCCCCCGACCGAAGTTTCCCAAAAACTAATCAGCTCTTAAGATTGCAAAGACGCTTGGATTGACACCTCAACAAAGTCGATATAACTTTGTTTACGTGAGTTATGCTCGTAGAAAAAAGTGTCCACGAACGTACGTACGTACGTACACACACACACACACATACATCTCCCTTTCTAAAAACACTTTATATATACTCTACAGACCTCAAAACGTAAAGAAAAGTTGAAAATTTCAATTTCGATTTTCGAGGCGATTACAAGAACTTCCCATAGACTGGGAAGTTAATATCCAATGTTTGTCAAGACCAACAGCAAATAAGAATTAAACCTTAGTCTCATTGATGTAAAATCGTGAACAAACACAAATTCAGTAATTATGCCGAAGTAATGGTAGTAAAAATAATAAATAACGTCGAAAAGGCTTTGTCACCTGTCCCCCTTCCCATTGATCCGCGTAAATATTTAGTCAAACCAATCCACCAAAATCCTTACTTAATCAATTGACGCTCGCGTAGATGATACGATTAATATTAAGTCATTCCAATAACTTTTATGAGAGATACATTTTTATTATTTAAAGTAGTACTATTTTCATAATTATTATGGTGTTTAGTATTTTTAATATTAATGTAGGTATTACTGGGAAGTTGATATGTGGACCGCAAGTGTCGCACCGCACGGCTTGTTCTTTTAGACTTTAGTTTTCTTTAAATGCAATAGAATCCGGATGATTTTTCGCAAAGTTTTTGGATACATCATGATTTTCAGAAAATGAAAATTTGTTTTAATGATAATTCAGCTTCAACTTGAAATTTATTCGGTATTAAAATGATTAAATTTTGAAAAAATAAAATAAAAAAATTCACTTCAAAAGTCGCTTGTTGAAGAATTTGTGTATAATGAGAAGTTCGTTGAAAAGTAGCAATTTGTCCCTAAGTCGACGGATTACGGTTTGCAGCTTTTATGTTGCTTTTGTCCTCACATACATGTAGCGTACTCATTACTAAGGACATGAACAAGTGAAGGGAATTAGTTTATATGACAATAACATCAAATATTGACAAGCGATATGTCAATGTCGAAACTTTCTGATTTTATTTTGTTTTCCAACAATTAAGTCATTCATCCCTTGACTACGGAGAATTGAATGTTTGTTGTTGCTCGCTAGACAATCCACTATATTCTCACATGCTGAAGATGTAGCAACATTCCAAGAAGGTTGCTGGGTGAACAGAACAACAACGAGTGGTAAGTGGCAAAAGGCCTAATGATAATAAACTTTTATGAATATTCGCGTTTCGTGACGAGACTCTTAACGCACATAAATTTTATGAGTTGCTTTTGCCGTTGCACTCGTCATGAAATATAACGTGACACCTCAGAACGTCGTGGTAATTGGCAACGAGGGTTGTTTCTTTGCTTCATTGCTCCACGTGAATTACTTTTGAAAGCCAAGCCACACAAAGTAAATGAACTGAAAGTTTTGCTCAGCTCTTAATTGAGTTTATGGTGAGAATTTAACAACTTGTCTAGATATGATACCGTTCTGAAGTACTTAAATATATTATTACATGTTTATGGGCGTTATAGTCATTCCATGATGGAATCCGATCCATACGCTTTTTGGTACGTGCGATAAACAGAAGGATGTGCCGTTCAGTCTCAAAGCAATGGAGTTTGTGCTCATATTATGAGAAGAGGTTTCAAATTTGAACCTTTAACTTTGTCCTTCTTATTAAGAAACTGAATTCAATCGTGATGATGACACGTGTAGGAAAGTCAGTAGCAAAATATACATAAGAAAATGTTTCAAATTTATGTAAAATATTTTTGAACCCAAAGCTCAAATAAGAGTCGAAACTTTTGAAGCCAATTGAATACTAAATCAGATCAGTAGATTTCGCTTAGTCCAACAACTAGAATTGTTTTGTTTTCATTATGTTCAGGATTTCTGTTCAAAAATAACACAAAATTTTTATCGATTACCTCAGTATTTACAAATAAATTAATAATATTATAAAAACATAAATTTGCATTATGATATTTGCCAGAGAAAAACAGCATCGCAAACATTTGGTAATTGCTTTTTTAATTGTTAAAATTCAATTTCTACGGTATGAATGGCATCAATGAGTGCAAAATGCTCATCAATTTTTAACGAAACATTATATATACATTAGAATGAAGGAACCATCCGCTTAAACCAGTAAAACCTATGATAAGTGATCCATTACAATGGTTTTGTAAAATTAATAGCTCGCTGATAGATCTTTTGAAAGTGAATGAAAAATAATTGATCTCACCTTTCAAACCAGGAATTTAACATGTTCTTGTTTAATTGAAGCTTAATTAAAATATCGAACCTCTAGAGTTATATATGAGGACAAAACTTTCCATAAAGAACTATTTCTTTTTTTTCAATTTTCAATCAATAAGAGAGAAAACTACTTCCAGCAAAACTGAAGGAAGCAATAACACTCTACTATTTTAAAACCATAACAATTTTTAAATCTTTTATCACAAATTGAATGGAGTACATAGTGCAACAAAAGAACACTTGACAGGCAATTGAACTATTCATTGATGAACCAAAAACAAAATACAGGTAAATGTAGATCTGGAAAACAAGCCACGAGGTCCACATCAACGGCTTTCCAGCAACATCTACATAAATATTAAAATTCGACAACACGATAAAAATAATGAAAATAATCGTACTTTCAATAAAAAATCGTAAAAACCATTTAAAAAGTGGAATCAGTTGACACTAATCTTATCATCTTGGGGAGTGGCCTTTGATTACGTGTTTAATTTTTACACCGACTGAAGTAATTTTGTCGCGTGATGGTTATTTTGGATAGCTGAATCTGTATGATTTTGTCATTTTATATGGGCGAGACTAACTACTTTATTAACTTCCCAGTATATGGGAAGTTCTTGTAATCGCCTCGAAAATCGAAATTGAAATTTTCAACTTTTCTTTGCGTTTTGAGGTCTATAGAGTATATATAAAGTGTTTTCAGAAAGGGAGATGTATGTGTGTGTGTGTGTTTGTACGTACCTACGTCTGTACGTTTGTGGACACTTTTTTCTACGAGCATAACTCACGTAAACAAAGTCCCATCGACTTCGTTAAGGTGTCAATCCAAGCGTCTTTGCAATCTTAAGAGCTGAGTAGTTTTTGGAAAACTTCGGTCGGGGGAGTTTGCTGTTTTGCTCGTTGGAAGGTCATATCTGCCATGCGTTATATCTCGCGAACCAAACATACGATTTACTTGATCAAGGTGTCAATCAACGCGTATTTACAATTATGTCATTCAATGCGGTTTTAAAAAAATTCTTGGAGCTGTTTTTTAATTTTTTAAAAAAAAGTGCAAAAAATTGTTTTTTTTTCAAAAACAATAAGTTTTTAATCTTATTTTCAAGTCGAAGTAACCAATGTTTATATAATTTATATACTCCAAACAATGTTTGTAAAAACAAAATCAAAACTTTTTCTCATGATAACGTAAAAAATCAAATAAAAAATAAAAAATCATTAACATTCATCATGATTTTCAAGGTCATTTCTATCATGCATTATATATCGCGAACTAAACATATGATTTGCATGACTAAGGTGTCAATGAACGCGTATTAACATTTCGATGAATCTGCCGAATTTTGAAAAAAATCGTTGTAGCCGTTCTTCAATTTAAGAAAATAAGTGCAAGAATTTAGGTTTTTTTATAAACAATAAATTTTTAACATTATTTGCGAAATTTAGTAATCAATTTTTATAAAATTTAAATACTCGAAACAACGTTTGTAGTAACACAACCAAAATTTTTTCTCATGATCACGTAAAAAAAATAAAATAAAAAATAAAAAATCATTAACAGTCATCATGATTTTCAAGGTCATTTTTATCATTTACTATATCTCACGAACCAGATATAATATTTGCATCATTATGGTGTCAGTTGACGTATATTAACATCTTTGTGAAGTTTTTAACATGATGAAAATTCGTTCCAGCCGTTTTTTTAATTTAATAGAAGAAAATGCGAAAAATTATAGTTTTTTTCATAAAAAATATTTTTCTAACTTAATTTGCACAGCACAGTGACACCAGTTTATAAAATTTATAGATTCTTATCAGTTTTTGAAGAGAAGCTGGCAAAACTTGTTTCCAATGAAGAAAAACTAAATTAAAAATAAAAAATCATTCAGTTACCTTGTAAAAAGGGTTCATACGAATGATATTACTTTATATCTTTTATTCTAACAAAATTGTTGTGAATTCATGCAAAGTTTTAAAATATTTGCATGATTTGAGCAGATTTAGTCTTTTAATTAAAAAATATGCTTAAATTTGTATCAACCCTTTGAATATCTTATATGCTTTGAGAAGCTTTCATCGAATAAAAAATTGTAGTTTTTAGTAGATTCATTCTTTAGTCATCGTAAGATTTCAATAACCATTATCATTTGAAATACATTTTACTTTTTACATGCAATTGAACCTATTTTTGACTGCATATAATTTCAAGACCAAAAGGGCCCCCACCGAGTGATCAGCGTGAATATTCAATCTGTCCTCATCGACCAAAAACCATACGTTATCAATGGACTTTCCCGTAGACGATATGATTCATATTAACTCATTCCTGTTACTGCTATGAATACCTCTCATTGATATTACTTAAAGTACTATTATTTTCAAAATAATTATTGTGGTTAATGTTGTTGATGTTTATGTAGATATTACTGGAAAGTTGACCGTGTGGACTTGTCCTCGCGGCTTGTCATCTTGGGGAATGGGCCTTTGATTACGTGTTTAATTTTTACACCGATTGAAGTGATTTTGTCGCGTGATGGTCATTTTGGATACCTGAATCTGTATGATTTTGCCATTTTATATGGACGTGATTAACTACTTTATCTTATTTTCCAGTTGATCTTACAGTTGAACTACATTTAAGAAATACAAAGCCATACAAAAGATGGAGAAGAAAGGATGGAAATCTTACGAATCCTTAAAAACTAAACTCCTACAAACAATGAACTATTATCTGATGAAAGCTTTTTAAAGCATGTGATTTTGAAAAAAATATTGACCACCATGGTATTTAATAATACAACATTTTACCTTCATACACTGATAATCATTTCTATTTTTGAAGTTGATCTAGATAGTCATAAAACATGCGATTATAAGTCGATGTCTGAATATAATGTGAAACAATAATAATCCAATTAGATATATAGGCAGAAGTAACTGAAATCTTTTGATCCTTTACAATAAATATACTCCGAAAATTTGACAAATGGTTTTTACATATTTAACGAACATTTTACTTTATTCACACACATTCATTGTTGGATGAAAGTTTTCTGGAAATCTGTATGAAACTTTTTTGAAAGTTTAAAAAACCAGGTTGTTTTTTTATTTAATGAGAACTATAAACATCTTCTTTCTACCAAATCTTAGATATAGTATTCGATAACGATTGATACTAAATTTTCGTCGTAAGAGAAAATTTAATTAGGTAATATTTTTCGTATCAAACATATATTCTCTATAAATTTTAATAGTTTTTTTTTGTATGAAACAAGCAACAATGCAAGCATGTAATTTTTTTCAAAAGAAATCTTCCAAACAACTGACATGAAACCAAATATTATTATATGTTTAGACTCCTGATTCATGGTGACTGTTAATTGATTATTGTTTCCATATTATTAACTTCCAAGTATATGGGAAGTTCTTGTAATCGCCTCGAAAATCGAAATTGAAATTTTCAACATTTCTTTATGTTTTGAGGTCTTACGAGTATATTTTAAGTGTTTTTAGAAAGAAGTATGTATGTTTGTGTGTGTGTGTATGTACGTACGTCCGTACGTACGTAAGTGCGTTCGTGGACACTTATTTCTATGAGCATAACTCACGTAAACAAAGTCCTATCGACTTTGTTGAGGTGTCAGTCAAAGCGTCGTTGCAATTTTAAGAGCTGATTAGTTTTTGGTTGGGGGGTTTTGTTGTTTTGCCCCTTTGAAGGTAATTTCTGTCATGCGTTATATCTCCCGTAACAAACATGCGATTTTCATCACTAAGGTGTCAATCGACGCGTATTAACATTTTTGTGATTCTTTCAAGTTTTAGAAAAAAATCATGGAAGCGTTTTTTAATTTTTTTGAAAAAAGTGAAAAAAATTAGGTTTTTTTCATAAACAGTAAATTTTTAACCTGATTTTCGAAACAGAGTAATCAATGTTTATAAAATTTATATACTCCAAACAGTTTTTGTGCAAAATTCAACAAAACTTTTTCTCATGATTACAAAAAAAAAATTAAATTAAAAATCAAAAATCATTAAAAGTCATCATGATTTCAAGGTCATTTCTGCCATTCACTATATCTCACGAACCAAATATAATATTTGCATCACTTAGGTGTCAATCGACGTGTATTAACATTTTTGTAATGTTTTTATATTTAAAAAAATCGTTGGAGGCGTTTTTTAATTTAACGAATAAAAAATGCAAAAATTTAGGATTTTTTCATAAAAAATAAATTTGTTAACCAGATTTGCACAACACGGAAATAAATGTTTATAAAATTTATAAATCCTTATCAATTTTTGGAGACAAACCAGTAAAATCCTTTTCCATGATGTTTAAAAAAAAATGAATTAAAAATAAAAATTATTCAAAGTCGCCATGTAAAAAGTGTTCATATGAATGATTTCACCCGACTACTCTTATTCTGAAGACATTGTTGTTAAGCCAATCACAGTTTATTAATATCTGCATAATTTAAGCAGACTTTTAATAGTCTTCATAGCACCGTGTTTTAATTTTTATATCAAAACTGCTTAAATGTTCAAAATCAAAAAAATGAATCAAATTGCATTTGTGGCAATGAACGCTTTGAATGGTAAAATGTTTCGTAGTTAATACTTTGCTAGATCATATGCTATAAAAAAAGCTTTCATCAATACGAAAATAACAAATAACGTAGAAAACCCCCCCCCCCCTCATTGATCCGCGTGAATATTCAATCAAATCCATCTGTCCCCATCGACCAAAAACCTTACGTAATCAATTGACGCTCCCGTAGATGATACGATTAATATTAAGTCATTCCAGTTACTGTTATGAGAGGTACATTATTATTATTTAAAGTAGTATTATTTTCATAATTATTATTTTGTTTAGTATTTTTAATATTTATGTAAGTATTACTGGGAAGTTGACCGTGTGGACCTCAACGGTCGCACCTCACGGCTTGTTATTTTTTTGTAATCATCACAACAACTTGCATTATCTCTTGAACGAGAATTGTTTAGAGCATTTGACGTTTATCAACATGAAGTGGTAAAAATGCAAACCAGGTAGAAAAATGTTTTTTTAAAAAACAACTAAACACGTTTCTTTTCACTAAATTGAAAAAAAATTCCGTACCGAATTTATTTGAAATTTGATTGATTCATTCAAATGCTATTATGTTTCGATTAATACCCAAACGATGTAAATGCAGTAATTTGTTCGCGAGATATGGTGAATGACTGAAATGAACTTGGATATGTCAGCACAAAAAACTGCGCTTCAGAGTTCTACCGAAATCTAATCAGCTTGTCGTTTTGTAAATACGCATCAATGGACACCTTGATACAAGTTATTGTCGTCGAAAAATTTAACCACGTACGCAACAAAGTCCTCAGAACAAAAAACATTGTTGAACATGCCTATCAAAAACTAAAACTGAACTAACTAACTAAAAGATATTTTTGAGAAGCATAGAACTTTCCAAACAAATGAAATCCAGATTGATTATTTAAATTTTGAATTGTTTGGCTTTATTAAATTCCAAATTTGAAAATATTTTTGGGATAAAACCGAAACACTGCGACTGCGTCTTAGAAAGACCATACTGTCGCTCCAATTTCACACTTTTCCCTGCATAGCCAGCCTTATTGTGCCAATGACAAGTCGAATGTTGGCTTTGAAGTAAAAGATAACGGCTGGTTTGTCAGCATAGCGAAGTAACTTAACGTAAACTCTCAAAACGTAGTCCAATGGAGTCAAATCACATGATCTGGGCGGCGGTCCATTTCTTGAGATGATTCGTTCACCAAAGATTTGGCCTAGTGAAGTTATGGTTTTACGCACTATATGAAATGTTGCGCCTTCCTGTTGGAATCTTTTTGGAGTGTCATTGGGCTTCCAAATTGTTTGAGGATTGTCCTCACACCAAAAACATCGATTTTGCTCACATAAGAACCAATTAAGCCTGAAAATAGAAGTGAGCCTCATCGCTGAAAATGATTTGAAAGTCAAAATCCGCTTCAACTTCCAAGTCATTTTCAGCCCATTCACTGAATGTATGACGCAAGTGATGGTGCAATAGTTCCAATTGTCGCACTAGTTGGATCTTATAGGGCTTATATCCAAGTACAAGATCTTATCTCAAAATTTTCTATGTAGAGGACGAACTGAAGCAAAGTTGTTGAGAACGACCTCGAATCGATAAATTTTGATACTCAGTCACACTACCCTCTACAGTAGCGAAAATTCGGTACGCACTGTACGAGCTCGTGGTGGATGAAAATTGTCCAATTAATCCAGTAAAATGGGAGTTTAGCCAAGTATTTGGGCTGGCAGGCTGAATTAATCTCATGTCAGCGTCGTTTTTGGCGTGTAACTCTTTCATTATTGAAACTACGTGAAAATGATATATATTTTACACAAAACTTCGATACGAAACTTTTTTTGCGGGAGCCATGGTTTCTGAGATATGAAGTTGTCCAACTTTTTTTTTGTTTTCAAGATGGAGCCCAGAAGATTGGAACTGCGACCCCAGAAATTTGAACTTAAGCTTACTAAAGAATTTTCTACACATTGCAATAAAAATCAGCCTGCCAGCCCAAAATGCACGGATGACGTCAAAGTCCGGACCATTTTACTGGACTTACTAGAGTATACATGGAGATAAATCATTCCATCATATTGATATGAACTGCTCAGACAATTAATGGAACACACAACGGGAATTGCGGAAATGAATTTTCTCTATTCCGAGCCATTTTTCGCATGTTAAAATCTGTATGGTCATTTTTCAAAGTAAATGTAACAGAAGATAAAAAAAGACAAAAATTTGACGGCTACAATTACCAATATTCTTATCGAAACCTTTGAAAAACACCTTCCCCTAGAAAGTTTAAAATTTGTATCAAAGAGAATTTGCAGCATTTTACACTGGCAAACACATACCAAGCATGGTCTGAGGTTACTAAAGAGAATGATATAGCCCGTTACTGGTCAAACACAATCAAGTGCAATCATTCCATTAAAAACAAAACAAGCGTTGTTAGTCTTTTATTGATTATGAAACCAAAGAATATAGTGCCTTCCCAGATATCAATGAACTATTATCAGCATTAGTTAGTGTCCTGGCAAGGTTGTATTAGCAAAAAATCATAATTATTGGCATAAATTGTGCACGACTTGATTGCTTTTGACATGATTGTGGTTTAACGCAATGAGAACGTTGCATATTTAAAGCCAAACGCAGTTTATAAACTTTGCAAAACATAGAATTGCGGATATCCTGCTGGAATGCTTTTCAACTCCGCTTTCCAACGTTGTGGTCGGAGAGGAACTGGAGAAGGCACAACCGGCATTTAGTATGCTTGGAAAAAGTCGCAAAGCCGAACGAGTAGCTTGCAGAAAGAGAATCCGGGGGTGTCGATCAGGTGATGTTTATTACTCGGCCAAAGCAGCTAAGAGAACTGTCCCAAGCTAGTACAAAGGAGGAGGGGTACTGACCGATCCTCAGAACAACATCCCTCCAACAGGGCGCTGAGACAAAGGGATGAAAATTAACAGGGTCTATCATGTATTCCAATGGTGTAAATGATGATAGCCCTAAATACGGCTATAGATCCGGAGTTTTGCGTTGGAACTCAATCCAAGGGGTCGTGCTTGCACTTCCCCGAAACTTTACCAGGGGTTTACTGGTTCAAAGGGTTAACAAAGACCCCAGGGACTTCTCCCTGCCGGTTTTGGTTGAGGAGCCTATGAAAACTGAAACTTGGTGGCTGTGGCTAACACCCAAAGCGGGTACAATCATTTCTAATAAAGTTCGAGACCGGTACCTATTCGGCAACTCTTCTATATCGTGGTGCATTGGTGTGCTGTTGCGTTATCAACAGAAAGCCGCTTCCCACAGAGCGGTTAGGATGCTGATAGGTCCGATCCTTACCAAGCATTATGACGGAGTCCATGCAAGCTCCCGATAAGATTCTGGTATCAATACTGGGAAAAGCAGTGCTCATAGCACAAGCTACGGGTTACTGACTAGTAGGTTTATGGGGACCTTGTTGCAAGCATATTGTTACCCGTAGCCTAAGAAGCTTGTGGTGTGTGGACATATCTTGTCAGGTAACCAAGTTAAACCCAGGAACGCTTTCTGTAATGCTTAGCATCGTGGTGAGGACCCCCTATAGGGGGTGTGAACGTAGCGGCTGTGGTTTATACCCATATCGTGGGTAGATCCCCCTCAGGTGCGCCTTGAAGTTGTCATGCTTCCGAGCATGGGGACTTCTTCGGCATCTTTGAGGGCTCAGCGTGGAATTACGGGTTAACCCAATGCCGAGGCCGAGAGATTGGCAGAGGTATTAGATATACCTCGTTTCCACCAGTAAGGTCACTGAGCCTGCACTCAGTAGACAAACTGGTACTCCCAGGTGGTGGTGGAATGGCGCTGGTAGCCACACTTTAGCTGCCCATTGTCCAATCGTGAACCGTGGAACGAAATCACTTCTGGGTAGGCCTTCACGTTAAACACAGGAAGGTTTCTGTAATGATTAGCGACAATGTGGCATGCAAAGAAACAGCTACTTATTAGGGTTTTACAACAAATAAAATACTTCCAGATACGTTCGCTGCACTATTGTTCTTTAGTTACAAATATAAGTACTTTGAACATTTTCCATATCATTAATCCATATTGTCCATGACAGCAAACAATTATTCAATTTGCTACGAAAACGTATGGGACCGCACAAAAGGGTTGAATCGAATTTGCTGTAACGTTAGCTGATTTACGTAACAAAGCAAGTAAGCAAGCAAGCAATGTCTTTTGGGATGTAGTCTAGAATGCCGCCTGGAGCCGCGTCGCGATATGGTGTAATAATAGAGTGAACGTTGTACCATGTCAACGTGCTTATTTTGTCTGCTTAGCCAATGTGCTGCCTGTGAAAAGAGGATCTTTGACTCCAGATTTTGCCAAGCACCAGATGTTATTAAACTATGTCGTGCATATAAAATGAAATAAGGTAGTCGTTGCGGTAGTCCTTTGACAAGCATGAAATGATGGAGTCTGGCCACGTGCCATTTGAATTTGTTCACGTTCTTGCTACGCTTTCAATTGGAGTCTGGTGTGAGCTTACATACAATGTGTAATGAACTTCCAGATGTGCTTTTAAGCTATTTGATTTTAGAAAAGAAACTAATTTAGGTTGGTGCTTCTTTTAAATTTCCTACATTACATTAGATTAATGTTCCTACTCATTTGCAAAAGTGTTTCATCGTCAAACGAGTTAACAATTTTTTATGGGAAGAATTGATTTTGAAGTATTTTTCAACAACCGGTGCAAAGGATAACGAAAGCCTTAAAAGTAGCGATGTCGATCTACTCGTCAGTTGCCATCGGAAGTTCATCAGTCCACTTAAACAATTCAACGAATCGATGTAAGTGTTTTCACAACAACGACATCAACATCTATTAAAAATATCACCCCCCCCCCATCTATCATATCAGCTTATTATAAATTTCGACGAAGTAAATTCCTTTTTGTCACGACTAGTGTTGACGTTAATGGCTGCTATTTCCTGTTCTTATCGCCTTAGCCTGTCATCTTTTTACTGTCCACTCGCCAGCTACCGTCTTTGTATTTTTGTTAATTCACTGCCGCCTGACACCGGCCAGGCAAAGAACCAGAGTCCTTATCCAGCGTTACATGCCATTGGGTTGCGAACACACCCGGAAGGATTTCTTGTACGCTTTGGAATGGTTCATACCATATTCAAATAGAGTTTGATGACTGTTTGTTTCCACTGGTCGTTAATTCTTCTTGTGTCTGCTGGTGTACAGTGAATGGAATTGGTAACGAGCTGGTAGTATCGATAAAAATATTGTATCTACGGATATATTGCAAAAAGTGTTTCACATTTGGCACAGCGATGGCGATACCACTGAAAATATCAAATTAGAGGAAATTAAAATACTGAAATGAAAATACATTGATTTGTATACAAATTGATTGAGTAATAAAAAAAACTGTCGTGGATATATAAAATAGATATTTCAAGTGCTGCTTTGTAGATGTGCCATAAACTTACCATGTACCCAAGCACTGGAGGCAGCTCAAAGCGATTTTCATTACTTAGTAAGATAAAAAAATGGCACCAGTCACTACGATAAGAGTTTTAACCATCGTCAATATAATGCGGTCAAATTTCTTCGGTGAGTAACATTTAAAAGTCAACTCAGGTACTGAGTGTATTCAAATGATACCTCAAAAGAAAAGCGGAGAAAATCGATTGTTCTTAGCTTAACACCAAAGTCAATACACTATTATGCATATGGTCCCATCTTTGATGTTAGTGATATCTTCCTTGTATAATGATGCATGAAAAGAGCAAAAATAGCTGAAAACTCTGTGCAATTCTTAACTGGCAGTATCAATCGTATTGCAAAAAACCAAATACGATGGCTTTTTTGCCAAATTGATAATACATGCTCGTTTACATTTTCTTCCAACAGCAGTATCCTTTGAAGCAGAGACTTAAAAATACCCGATACATTTTAGTTGTTTAACAAATTGAAAATATTTTGGGGTCATCACAAGCAATCATACCACCAGAATATTCTATTTTAATAGGCAAACTACAAACATATGTCACACCATTTAAATGGATTTTCTGACTTATGTATAATTTTATTTTCCGAAACTCCGAAACTTGTTTTGTAATAATCGTCATGAAAGTGTGAATTATTTTTGATAAAAACGTAGATAGCACAGTCAAGCATAAGGTGAAGACATGTAGAATATCGCAAAGCATTTACATTATCATCTAATCACTATTCAGTAAACGTATGTTAGAGGAAGCCTCAGCAATAAATTATCACTTAGGGTCGTTATGTTTAAAATGCATATTGATAGCATTCAACAGTAACATTCAACATTATGAAATTGATCTTACGTATCGCAGATAATCAGTTCTCACATTTTAGAAATGCAATCGAGAGAGTTTTTTTTAAAACTTTGCTGATTATTATGTGCATTTATTTAGGAAACGATAAGCTTTTATCGAATCTAAAATTTTGTCACTATACTTATTAATGGTAAATCAAATAGATTTTATAGAAAGTGTTTTTTGAGGCATGCTGCCAGTTTTTTGACTGCAGTGGCTTACAAATTTTATGGCTCTTAGTTATTCATCAAAAATCTCAAAGTCTTAGGAACGCCATCCTGTCGGTTCAATTTCATACCACGACCTTATGTCGACAATAACGCGTCATATGCTGGTTTGCAAGTCATCAACAGTTGCTGGTTTTTCAGCATAAACAAGCGATTTGACGTATTTCCTCGAAAATTAGTCCAATGGAGTCAAATTACTAGTCTGGGCGGACAGTTCACAAGTGTATTTCTTGAGATGATTCGTTTATCAAAGGTTCGACCCAGTGAAATCATGGTTTCATACGCTGTATAGCATGTTGCGCCGTCCTCTTGATACCATTTGTCCTCGAACGATTGCAATTGATATTGAGAATCAAAAAATTAGGAGCTATTTGTCGATGGCGATCGCCATTAACAGTATCGTAGGTTCCGTCTTCAGATGTGAAAAATTAAGGACCGATTATGGCACCGGCATGCAAACCGCACCGTACAGCAACTTTTCGGGATGTAATAAGGCTTTCAAAATTTTTTGAGGATTACCGTCGCACCAAAAATGACAGTTTTGCTTATATATGAGCCCATGAGACTTGTCGCTGAAAATGATTTGACGTTAAACGGTTCAACTTCTAACCCAATCTCGCCCCATTCACCGAATGTACAACGCAAATGATGGTCCAATGATTTCCATTGCTGTACTATTTGGATCTCATAAGCATTTAGTCCAAAATCTTTCCTCAAAATTTTTCATATAAAAGAAGGGGAAACAGGGGAAAAGTTATTGAGAATGACGACGCATTGATAAATTCAGATGTTCCGTTACATTACCCTCTACAGCCTCGGTACGCACTGTACGAGTCCTTGTTGGATGAACATTGTCCAAGAGATTATACGTAGGTACAAATATTGTTGATGTTGTGTGGGTGTGCATGGTACTTTATCAAAGTAAATGCAGCGTGATATCAAATTGACAGTGAAGCTTGACAGCTCAAATGACTGATGATGATTTTTTTATTTAATTTTTTTTTCTTCCTAAAAAGCAGCATAATCATGAAGTATATGCCTCTAAAAACAAACGTGATAAATTTTCTATGTTCAACTATTATGAGTTTTTCATTAAAATAATTTTACATTTCGTTTTCATCGTTTGTTTAGTTTCTAGTTTCGTGACTATGAAAAATGATAAAGGAAAGGTGCATTTTTAACTTCCCAGTATATTAAAGTTCTTCTAACCGCCTCGAAAATATCGAAATTAAAATTTTCAACATATCTTTACGTTTTGAAGTGTTTAGAGTATATTTAAAGTGTCTTTAGAAAGAAGTATGTACCATATATGTGTGTGTGTTTGTACGTACGTACGTGCGTTCGAGGAAATTTTTTCTACGAGCATAACCCATGTAACCAACTTCGTGTTGACTTTATTAAGGTGTCAATCGAAATGCCTTTGCAATCCTAAGAGCTGACTAGTTTTTGGGAAACTTCGGTCGGCGGGGTTTGCTGTTTTGAACCCTTGAAGATCATTTCTATGCATGATTTAGGTGCCAATCGACGTGTATTGACATTTGTGTGATTCCATCGAATTTAAAAAAAATGTTGGAGCCGTTTTTTAATTCATAAAAAAAGTGCAAAATATTAAGGTTTTTTCCCTAAACAATACGCTTTTAACCTTTTTTCCAAAGCGCAGTAATCAATGTTTATAAAATTTATATATTTCACAGTTTTTGAAAAAAAAAACAGCATAGGTTTTTCTCATGTTTATGAAAAAAAAAAAATTAAGAATGAAAAATCATTAAAAGTCATCATGACCTTCAAAGTTATTCATGTCATTCACTATATCTCGCGAACCAAATATAGTATTGGCATCATTAAGGTGTCAATCAACGCGTCTTAACATTTGTGTGATGTTTTTGAGTGAAGAAAAAAATCATTTGAGTCGTTTTTTAATTAAATAAAAACAAATGCAAAAAATTAGGGTTTTTTTTCATAAATAGTAAATTTTTAAACTGATTTGCACAAAACAAAAATAAATGTTTATAAACTTTTTTCCACGATCACAAAAAAAAACTAAATTAAAAATAAAAAAAACATTCAGGCACCATGTAAAATATGTTCATACAAATGAAATTACCTGATTACTCTTATTCTAAACACATTGTTGTTAAGTCAATCCAAGTTTATTATTAGAATTTGCATAATTTGAGCAGATTTTGAAAAGGTTTTACAGTACCGTCACTTGCTCTTAATAAAAAAACTGGTTACATTTTGAAGACCAAAAAGATAATTGATGAAATTTTCATTTGTGGTAATGAACCTTTGAATGGTAAAATATTTTGTAGTCAATGCTTTACAAGATCATATGCTTTCAAAAGCTTTCATCAAATAAAAAATTGTACTTTGCAGTGGTTTTGTTCTTTAGTGTTCGTAAAATTTCAATTACTTCCTCCATCATCATTTGTAATATATTTTACTTTTTACGTGCAATCGATTTATTATCGACTGCACATTCAATGTTTTTCAAGATCAACTGGAAATATGAAATAATAATTAGTCTAATTGATATAAAATCGTGAAAAAATACAAATTAATGATTATGCCGAAGTCATGGCAGTTTTGAATGCAATTTTTCAAAATGGCCACCACGCGGCAAAATCTCTTCAGTGTGCGTAATAACAATAACTGCATTCAATTTGTCTAGCGCTCTTTTGTCCTTTAAGCATCGATATGAAAATAACAAATAAATAATAGAAAAGGGTTTGTAACCTGTCCCCCTCCGATTGATCCGTGTGAATATTGGATCAACACCCCATCCACCAAATGCCTTACGTTTGTGTGTGTGGACGCTCGTGTAGATGATATGATTTATATAAATTCATTCTGATTACTGTTATGAGAACCTCGTATTTAAAGTAGTATTATTAACTTCCCAGTATATGGGAAGTTCTTGTAATCGCCTCGAAAATCGAAATTGAAATTTTCAACATTTCTTTACGTTTTGAGGTCTATAGAGTATATATAAAGTGTTTTTAGAAAGGGAGATGTATGTGTGTGTGTGTGTGTGTGTACGTACGTACGTACGTACGTTCGTGGACACTTTTTTCTACGAGCATAACTCACGTAAACAAAGTCTGATCGACTTCGTTAAGAATTCAATCGAAGCGTCTTTGCAATCTTAAGAGCTGATTAGTTTTTGGGATACTTCGGTCGGGGGGGGGGGTTTGTTGTTTTGACCCTTTGAAGGTCATTTCTGTCATGCGTTATATCTAGCGAACCAAACATACGATTTCCTTGATCAATGTGTCAATCGACGCGTATTAGCAATTTTGTGAATTTATCAAACTTTGAAAAAATTTGTTGGAGCCGTTTTTTAATTTAAGAAAAAAAAGTGCAAAAAATTAGGTTTTTTCTAATAAACAATAAATTTTTAACCTGATTTACGGAAGACAGTATTCAATTTTTGTAAAATTTATATATTTCAAGCAATGTTTGTAAAAATAACATCAAAACTTTTTCTCATGATTACGTAAAAAATTAAATAAAAAATAAAAAATCATTAAAAGACATCATGATTTTCAAGGTCATTTCTGTCGTGCGTTATACATATCTCGTGAACCAAACATACAATTTGCATGGTCAAGGTGTCTATCGACGCGTATTAGCATTTGTGTGAATCTATCAAATTTTTAAAAAAATCGTTGGAGCTGTTTTTTAATTTAAGAAAAAAAAGTGCAAAAAATTAGGGTTTTTTTATAAACAATAAATTTTTAACCTGATTTACGAAAGACAGTATTCAATTTTTATAAAATTTATACATTCCAAGCAGTGCTTGTAAAAGCATCATCAAAACTTTTTCTCATGATAACAAGAAACATTAAATAAAAAAATAAAAATCATCAACAGTCATCATGATCTTCAAGGTCATTTCTTCCATTCACTATATATCACGAACCAGATATAACATTTGCATCATTAAGGTGTTAATCGACGTGTTTTAAAACGTCTTTGATTATTTTAACATTATAAAGATCCGTTTCAGCGGTTTTTTTAATTTAATAGAAAAACATAAGAAAACTTAGGGTTTTTTTCACAAAAAATATTTTTTTAAGCTGATTTGCACAACACAGTAATAAATGTTTATAAAATTTATACATTCCTATCAGTTTTTGAAGAGAAACCAGCAAAACTTTTTCATGATTATGATAAAAATTTAATTAAAAATAAAAAATCATTCAAAGTTTCCATATGAAAGGGGTTCCTCCGATTGATATTACCTTATATCTTTTATTCTAAAGACTTTGTTGTAAAGTCAATCAAAGTTTTAAAATGTTTGGATAATTTGAGCAGATTTTTAATAGTTTTGCAGTCTGTTGATTAAAAAAGCGGCTTAAATTTTAAAAACCATCAAAATTTCAATCAAATTTGCATTTGTGGTAATCAATCATCATCACCCATCCACCAAAAGCCTTACGCAATCAGTGGATGCTCCCGTAGATGATATGATTAATATTAACTCATTCCTGTTACTGCTATGAATACCTTTCATTATTATTATTTAAAGTAGTAGTATTTTCAAAATTATTATTGTGTTTAATATTTTTAATGTTTATCTAGATATTACTGGGAAGTTGACCGTGTGGACCTCAAGGGTCGCACTTCGCGGCTTGTTTTTATAATTATTATTATGTTTAATATATTTAATATTCATGTAGATAATCCTGGGAAGTTGGCCGTGGGTAAAGGGTCGCACCTCGCTTGTTGAAAATTGAATTTCTTGAGAAATAATAAAGCTTAAATGTGTTTTCACTACTAAATACTTCTTTAAAATGCAACAGATGCAACGATCATAAATAAAGATAGTCAAAAAGAAAATGTAAAATACCTTTGATGAATAATCCTTGCCAACGAAAGAAAATTTCACAAAAAAAATCACAATTGACTCCGGGGGCACATTCTTCATAATTGTGCTGCTATGCGCTTTAAAATCTTACAATTTACTGTACCTACTCAATTGGCTATTGATTGGTATAGTTTGGTATTTGCTAAGCGAGTTGACTAAATTCTGTTTAAAAGCATTTTTGAAGGTGTTGCAAATGCTGCTGCACTCAACTTCAGAAAGTCAAAGAAACAAAAACCTTCTACGAATGAACACATTCACACTATTTATGTCTTGAGATTCAGAAATCTAAAAATTTAAATTGTGTGAACGTTCACATTCTTGCAATTTGCACTGTAATTTCGACTCACTTAACATATGAGCGAGCTATCTTTGGCAGCGGCATAAGGGTGATTCTTGCTTCGTTTGCATTTATATGGCTCTGCCGGCACCCTTAAACAATGCCAATCCAGATAGCCTAGCACAGCAATTGATGCTTTTTTCCTCAACAAAGCGAAGCACCCACTTCTGTGCCAGAACGACAAAATGATAAGCACTCGAAGCAAAATACAGGCAAATCATTATCCTGTTGTCTTGGGTCAATAGATAGCAAATGGCCCTTCATTTGTTGGAATGGATTGCCTATTAAGGCAGCCATCAACCAAATGTACCACCAGTCTCCTGAGCTATTGTGTCCATGTTTTTTAACCATTTGATTGCATGCGATGAGTGTGATTGCTGAGAATATAGAGAATGGAGTTGCTAGTCACTAGATTTTCGAACAATCAATAATTGCAGTTGTTACGAGGGCTGATGCTGGTCTCATCGAAACAGTAAAATCACTCAAGAATTATTAAGGGAAAGGATGAAGTGAATGGCAGTGTCTGGATGAATGGATAGATACGAATATTTGAATCATCTACACTTGCAAGCAAATTAAGTGGTTGTAGATACGTTTGACTTTGTTTCAGTAGAACTGTTAAGCAATTTAACAAAAATACATTTAAAACTGTTCATGTACGGTATCTTTGCATACGTACTATTCAGATATACTAGCGCAACATATTTCGCCTCTCTTCGGTTTCAGGTCAAGCATACTTGTACATATATTTTAGTAGGTGCGTTCTTTGGTTTCTGTTTTGTCTTTTCGTTTCAAAAGGCATGGCTTTCAAAATAATATCACGAAATAGTTTCCTCACAGCATCCAGAACACAATCACTCAGTCGAGTTAAAGTCGGCAAAATATGTGCAAACTACTTCAAATATTCTAAGGAATATATACTTTTGCTTATGTTAATGTACAAAGATTATGTCAAATTCCATTATGCGTGCCCAATAGTCCTGCAAAACTTCATGTCAAAGCTTTAACTTACGTACAATAAAATAAAATACCTCTCTTCAAATTTGTACCATCCAAGTTAGCTGCATGAGAAGAAAACTTGATTTTTTTTACTGTATGAATTTCTGTGGACCCAAACAACACTATCAGTTTTAATTTTTGTGAATTTGTTGGCCATTCGGTCTTATTTATTTACATAGATACCAAGAGCCCCTCTATTTGACTCAAAACTAATATGACTCTAGTGGCCCTAGCACAGATCAATAGCGATGTGCTTAAATTCTCAAAATGTATATCAGCTAAGGTTTGTTTGCTATCAGATTTACATAGGAACATACAAATATACACCATGCTGTGTAGATATACATACGGCAAAAGGATATGGTGAATAAACTGCATTGGCAGAACAGATAGTCTAAATCCGTAGAGCAAATTTAATTAATTCCATCATTCGCCAGTGAACACTGTTCACATGGTGATACAGAGTGTGCGGAGAGTCAATGCCCAGTCCATCCCAGCACCAATTAGTGTCAGTAGGCCTACCCGATGTTCGATCTCGTCCAGGCATATGTTCCGGCTTTCTAGAATCGTTGAATAAACGATTAGCCACCCCAGTAGGATTTCGCTTAGACTCGCCAGAGATTTCCACGCTTGCTAGGGTTGAATCGGAACAGAAACTAAGGAGTGGGGACTTTCCACGAAAATTGAATTAAAACTATGATAAAATTGATTTATTTTCAATTCGCATCGAAATAATTACGAAACCACACAACGTATAGATTGTAACAGGTGAGTCATATTTATAATGGTTGCACAGTATAGGCCCCAGGACAATCCAAATAGAAACATTTCAATTTTATCATTTTTGTAGAGTCGTTACAATGAGTGAACAGTTTAGAATAATTCCAGTGTTCCAAGTTTCATGGCTAATTATTATACTTTATCGCGATCTCTAGACTGTTATTCAGTTTTAATGATTTGAAGGATGTGTGACACCGAATTTAGTCCAACCGTTAGCAATCATAAGTGTTAAGTGCCAGAATGACAATTCGCTTCTTGCATCAATATCCCAAAACTAAATCATATTTATGAAAATCTTGAGCTTTGAGAAATATTTGATTTCTTATCTGCCATAAATTGGTACTGACACTTTTAAACTATGAGTATAGAGTCAAGTAAAACTAATCTGTAAAGCTTTTGATATGAAAAAAACATTTACAGACAAGCCGCGAGGTGCGACCCGTGAGGTACACGTGGTCAACTTACCAGTAATATCTACATAAATCTTAAAAATATTAAATACAATAATAATTATGAAAATAATAACATTTTAAATAATAATAATGAGAGGTAATCATAACAGCAATTGGAATGAGCTCATATTAATCGGATCATCTACAGAAGGGTCTATTGATAACGTTAGAATTTTGGTGGGGAGGAGGCAGGCTAAAAGCGTTTTCTACATTATTTGTTATTTTCATATCGATGCTTGAAGGAGTTATCAGTTAGTTTCTGTTATTACGCCCACTGAAGAAACTTTATCGCGTTGTGGCCATTGCCAACGGTTGCGTTCAAAATTGCCATGGCTTCGGCATAATCATTGAATTTTTATTTTTTCACTATTTTACATCAACGAGACTAATAATTAACTTCCCAGTATATGAAAAGTTCTTGTAATCGCCTAGCAAATCGAAGTTGGAATTTTCAATATATTTGCACGTTTTGAAGTCTTTAGAGTATATTTAAAGTGTTTTTAGAAGAAGAGACATATGTGTGCCTGTGTGTACGTACGTACGCACGTTCGAGACAGTTTTTTCTACGAGCATAACTCACGTAAACAAAGTTGCATCGACTTGGGTAGGGTGTCAATCGAAGCGTCTTTGCAATCTCACTGATTAATTTTTGGGACACTTCCTTCGACGGGTTATTGGGGTGTGAGCTTTGTTTTGACCATTTGAAGGTCATGTCATGCGCTGTATCTCACGAACCAAACATACCGATTTGTATCATTAAGGCGCCAAATGACATGTATTAAATTTTGTGTGATTGTTTCAAATTTCAAAACAAATTGCAGTCGTTATTAAATTTATTAAAAAGAACTCCAAAAAAATTAATTTTTTTTTATGAACAATCAATGTTTATAAAATTTATATACTCAGTTTTTGTAGAAAAGCCAGCAAAACTTTTTACATGACTACAAAAAAGACTCCAAAAGAGACCTTAGACTCTCTCCTTAGCCTCTCCCTGAGCCCAACTCGACTCTCCCTTAGCCTCATCAGACTCACCATTAGCCCCCTTAGCATCACCCTTAGCCCTATTAGACTCCCCTTATCCCCCTTAGACCATCATTGCTTTGGATTTGCTTGAAGAAAGTCAAAAAGACTCATCTTCAAGTTCTACTACTACTTCGAAGCGTGCTTGATTAGATGAAGCTGAAGATTCCGCAAACAATAAACATGTGTCATTTAGGGACACGATGACTTCACTAATGGATACGAGTGAAAGTGGCAGTGAAGGAGAAGATGATATTCCTCTATTTAGTTATCAAAATCCTGCCCATCTGTTGATCCGAAAGTCTTTCACGGAATAGTTGGCGGAAAAACGTGTAACAAATGACGTCGACCGTCTCACTTGGTGGAAGGTAAATAACCAGAAGTGTGAACTTTTTTTACCTATAGCGAGGCAATTTTTATTCATACCAAAAACGAGTGTTCACAGCGAAAGAATGTTTTGTGGTGCTGGGCTTATTTATACATCACATCGCAACAGGCTTGGAGGAGGAAAGGTTTCTAAGCTTTTATTGTTGAAATTCAATATTTCTCTACTAAAGTTCGATTATTGATTCATTGCTAAAATTAAACATAAAAGGTCATAGATGTTATTATTTTGAAATGTTACTTGTTTTTGTGTATTACTTTTAGTTTATAAAACGAGATGATCATTTTTTGTTTAAAATCTAAGAATTTTTATGCCATACATTTTTTGTTGCTCTCTTAAAAGTTTAATTTAGAATATAATTTTTTTGATAATTAATATTTTTTGTTTTATATAATACGAATTTTGTTTTGAGTTCAAAATAAAAAACAGATCTAAGTATGTGAAGACTGGTAAAAGTTGACGAGAAGAGTTTGTTTTTGCTTGTTTCTTTGCTTTGAATGTCTAATATAAAGTTGATTTGTTATAATAAAATTCTTTGTTTAATTCACCTAAAGTCACTAACTTTTTTCGAACGTACATATGCGAATAAATTTAGCGAATGCGATTGCGAATATTCAAATATACGAATACTCTCGAGTGTGAATATTCGTAACACCACTAGTACGTACACAAACACTAATACACATACATATATATCTCTATCTAAAAACACTTTAAATATATTCTAAAGACCTCAAAACGTGTAGATTTGTTGAAAATTTCAATTTCGATTTTCAAGGCGATTACAAGAACTTTTCATATACTGGGAAGTTAATAAATCAAATCACAAATTAAAAATCACAAATACATTTGACGATATTGTTTTTTTTTCAGTTCAATTCAATCATTCAATCACATTCGCTTAGAGCACTTGTTCGTTAAAAAAATTGAACTCGTGCCACCGTCAGGCCGCTTATATATCTTCGTCTACCTAATTCAAAAAATAATTCATTGCATTCCACTTGACAAAAAATATCAGCTCTGGTACTGCTCTTGCACTGTGCTTAATTTGGCGGATAAAATTCAATCTTGGAGATGCAGTTCTTTAACTTTCGTAAAAAGCCTTTTATGTTTACGGATAAACAATGATGACCAAATAAACCATCAATTTGCAAAGATTCATCGAAATATTTATCGTAGTTTCTGTGTGATGTGATGGACAAACTGACTTCAAGTAGTCTTTTTAATACGATTTTCACAATTATATTCATTGTAGGATTAGGCAAGATTTTCAAGACCGCAAATATTAATTTTTGATTTCCCAGTATATAGGAGGTTCTTGTTATCACCCAGAAAATTGAAATTGAAATTTGTCCTTACGATTTAAGGTCTTTTGAGTAAATTGAAAATGTTTTCGGTAAGAAGTTCTATGTGTGTCTGTGTATGTGCGCTCGAAGCCAGTTTTTTTCTGTGTGGTTAACTCACGTAAACAAAATTGTATCGAATTTGTTGAAATCTCAATCTCACGAACCGTTCGGTATTTTTGTTTTGTGTTTTGATCCCTCCAAAGTCATTTCTGGCATGCTTTATATCTAGCGGACCAAACACTGGTTTTGTTTGGTAAAGATGTTGATTGAAGGGTATTAACATTTGTATATTTCTGTCAAATTTTGACAAAAATGGTGGATTAATAAAAATAAGTGCAAAGAATTAGGTTTTTTCCCTAAAAATAAATTTTTCACTTTGAAACAATATATATAAAACTTAGATACTATGAACAGTTCCTGTTAAATAGTCATTAAAACTTTTTACGCAAATAAAAATAAATTTATAAACGAGGTCTAGGTGCGACCCTTAATATCCATACGACTAACTACCCAGTGGGGTGAAAAGAACAATGATTTGTTATTATTATTAATATTTTTTTTTGTTATTATTATTATAATTAATATTATTAGTTTTATAATATATTTATTTTGCCATAAAAACTTTGGGAGAGGAAGACACTTGTGGTGGTCCTCTACCAAAGCCTCGACCTTCTTGTTCACCTTTTTCTCGGCCCCGAAATCCACGATTTCTTCCACCAAATCCACATTGTCCCTGTTTTTTGACGTGCCCATCAAGTCCCTGATTTCCCTATCCGCTCGCTTGCACCCTTCTTTTTCTTTCCTCTTTCTTTTTTACTTTCACCGCTTTCTAATTTTCTTCCTTTTTTGCTGTACCGTTTCTTTTTTCTTACCATTCTTACCCCCTGATATTATAATAATAGTAGCAAAAATGAAGCTCTTCATAACATCAATTATCCTATCCACAGCAGTTGCAATTGAATAGGATTTAAAATTTTGTAAAGGGTAAACATAACATAAAAGAATATAAAATTACAATATTCTGTTTATATGTGCATATAAAACAAAAAAAAAACTTTATCAAAAGTAGGTTTCATTATTATCAGTTGGGTTTAATAATGAGAATCTTATCTATAGGATTCCCTAAATTAGCATTTTTTCATTTATTAACGCATGCATTATTTGAGGCATTATTATTTATGTGTGCTGGGGCGATTATTCATAATATGGTTAATTCACAGGATATTCGGAATATGGGTAACTTAAGTTATCATATACCTTTAATTGTATCTTGCTTCAATATTGCAAATTTAGATTTATGCGGACTTCCATTTTTAGCTGGGTTTTATTCTAAGTATTTAATTTTAGAAATAATATGGATATCTTATGTAAATACATTTTTTTAGTATTTTTTTTCTGTGGGTTTTTGTTTGTTATTCTTTTCCGCGAGTATATTATATTATTTTTTGTTATAAAGAATATTCAATCATTTTTAGCAATTTATATTCGTTATTGAGGATATTCAATTATTCATAATAATAATCATACGTTGTTAAGAATTTTTGATCATTACTTTATAATTATAATTGATGTTGCATAAAAAATATCAAATCATAACTGACAATATTTCATTATTATTAACAATATTATCAACTGCACTGCCGTCACCACTGTGATTCCCCCAAACCTGATAATATATGTTTGGAATTTTATAAATAAATTATGTTTTTGTTTATAACTATTTGTTTGATATTATTTTTTACAACATTGATCAAAAATTTGCTAACAATCACAATAATAAAAATATTACTATGAAGGCATTTGGGATCTGTCTTTCATCAGTTTCAAAATTAAGCTATGTTTTGCTCTTCACTTCAGTGTTTACATCCTCAATAAAAAAACTCATTCAATTTTAGGTTTCGTAATTAGGCGTCGAATAAAACCAGTCCCATGTCAATGTGATCTTTGGTTCACGAGATAATTGAGACCAAAAATAATTCCAAACGCATGTTTGCACTTACGCACATGGGTTCATTCACACATACGTACATACAAGCACTCCGACATCTCTCTAAAAACAATGGATTTGGATTCTACAGTTCTTTAAACGTGAAGATATATTAAAATTTGCTATTTGCAAAATCGGCCCCATTACAATAACTTCCCACTGGGAAATGGGAAGGTAATAAAACCAAAAAAATCATTATAATTTACCACGAGTAAGGAGTTGATACAGAAAATATGACGTGTTTTCTCTTATTTTAATGGCATTGTTTTTGTGTAAATCACAGCATCGTTTCCGCAGATTTTTAAAAAATTTGTACTATCGTATTTTAATGAATAGAATTAATAGTAGATAGAACTAAAACAAGCCGCGAAGTGCGACCCTTGAGGTCCACACGGTCAACATCAGAGTAATATCTAGATAAACATTAAAAATATTAAACACAATATTAATTTTGAAAATAGTACTACTTTAAATAATAATAATGAGAGGTATTCATAGCGGTAACAGGAATGAGTTAATATTAATCATATCATCACTCTTCAAAAACTGATAGGGATATATAAATTTTATAAACATTTATTAATGTGTTCAGCAAATCTGGTTAAAAAAATATTTTTTATGAAAAAAACCCTAAGTTTTCTCATTTTCTTCTATTAAATTAGAAAAACCGCTGAAACGGATTTTTATAATGTTAAAATAACCAAAAAGATGTTAACACACGTCGATTGACCCCTTAATGATGAAAATATTATATCTGGTTCGTGAAATATAGTGAAATGAAGAAATGACCTTGAAGATCATGATGACTGCTAATGATTTTTTATTTTTTATTTAATGTTTCTAGTTATCATGAGAAAACGTTTTGATGACGTTTTTTCAAGCATTGCTTGAAGTATATGAACTTTATAAAAATTGAATACTGTCTTCCGTAAATCAGGTTTAAAATTTATTGTTTATTAAAAAACCTTATTTTTTTGCACTTTTTTTCTCAAATTAAAAAACGGCTCCAACGATGTTTTCAAAATTTGATAGATTCACAAAAATGTTAATACGCGTAGATTGACGCCTTAACCATGTAAATCGTATGTTTGATTTGCGAGACAGAAATGACCTTCAAAGGGGCAAAACAACAAACTCCCCAAATTATGTATCCCAAAAACTAATCAGCTCTTAAGATTGCAAAGACGCTTCGATTGCCACCTCAACGAAATTGATACGACTTTGTTTACGTGAGTTATGCTCGTAGAAAAAAGTGTCCATGAACGTTCGTACGTACACACACACATACATACATCTCTCGTCCGAAAAACACTTTATATATACTCTATAGATCTCAAAACATAAAGAAATGTTGAAAATTTCAATTTCGATTTTCGAGGCGATTACAAGAAGTGACAAATATTATTTTTAAGTAAACATTTGTAATAAAAACGCCTTGTAATGCCAAATGTGTTAAAGATTTGTACTTAAACAAAGACAATAATTTTTCACGATAGCAAAAAATATTCATACAACAACAAAAAATCGTTAATATTTATAATGAATAATAATTGATAAGAGTTATATAACCTCGTACTTACTTACTTACTTACTTACTTACTTTAAAGACGTTGCTGTTGTGCCGATTGATGCGTATTATCATTTCTATTATTTGTTCGTACTTCCAATAAATGCAATCTACATTCAACAAGAAGGACTGCAAAAATGAATTTTTTTTTAATTGTACCTTTCAATTTGGACGCCTGCCAATCAATGCTCTAAAGTTTTAAGTTCTCATCAAATAAAACATTATCTTCTTTTATACTTCTAATAAATATTCATACAGAAGCAGTTAGCAATGAATATTTATAATGAATGAAAGAGCGATCTTTCATACGAAAGGATCATCTGTCGAATTTTTGTGAGGGTTCATAAGAATTCAGTAACTTCTTCCCATTTTTCGTAACATTTTATATATTTAACATATAATCGGATATCAAATTTTTACTGCATACTACTTATTGAACTATAATATTTCCAAATGGGAAATTATTAGTGTTTTTGTGGTAACTAAATAGAGTAGATATGATGATAGTCAGTACTTATCAATATCAGATGCTTTAAGAAGTTAGCATCAAATAAAACATCGTAGTTTTTAGTGATTTAGTTTTTGGGGGTTGTAAGATGTGAATTACTTCTTTTCCCATCTGTTGTAATATTTTACATTTTCTACGTTATATTATACAAACAGCGATTATTTCCTGTATATCGTATTTTTTTGAAAGTTTAATTTCCAAATTTGAAATGATTATCAATCTTTTTGGTACAAAGAGGTGCAATAATACGGAATCAATGTCCACGCAAAAATTTCTGTAAAAATTTTGGTCGTAACTATCCAAAATGGCGACCACGAGGATAAATTTAATTCAGTCAACAAAAAACGCACTCAACGATCCTAAAATACCAATTTTTTCAACATTTTCGTTATTTTTCTTCCAAGCGTCGATATGAATATAACAGGTTACGTAGAAAAGGTTTTGTAACCTGTCCTCCAATTTTATCGCACCATATTCCACAAATATTTTAAAACTATTATCATGCTTTAAAGATTTAAAAAATGATATTTTTCAGCCGATTTCTTCCAAATTAACATCCTAATAACAAAATTGTTTTCAAAATGACGTAAGTGAAGCTCAGAAATTAGTCTTTTCGGACCCCTGCTTAACACGTTTCATGCACTTCCGTGAACTTTATCTACTGTTGCTGCGTGAACATAAATCCCTTAAAAAGCCAGCAAATCAAAATCTTTCTCTTGTCTCGCTTATTGTGCTCATGAAAATTAATTGAATAAATAAAGTTTACTCTCCTTGTAGAACGCCAAAAACATTCCAAACAATAAACATAATTGCAAATGGCCAATGCTTGCAAAAAACCTTAAGAGCGCGGCATCTACCTTTTATTATTTTACATCGGAGTCTTTCTCCTCGCCAAGTAGTACCTGAGCTTGAATAAATTACCTCATCTGAGATTACACAGTTCTAGCCAAGGACATGAATCAAATAACCCTGAAAATTATATGTTCACTTCTGTTTGGGGTCGGGATCCAAGGAATCTCTTCTACGTTTTAGTGTCACCGACCAATTCTCGATTTATGGTTCTGTCTCAAAGATGGCAAGCGTCCATTCTTCCTTATCTTGCAATTTCTGCTCGACTGAATTCAAAAATTATTTTCATTTGATGTTGTAGCAGCTTTTTCATTATGCCACATTTCACAAGCTCTGCTTGCTTTTTTCCCATAGTTCGTAGCGATGTCAAGGTTCTGGGCGTCTATAAATATTCGGACCAAACAAAGGGAATGTCCTTTTGTCGGAAAAGATATCGAGCAAAAATACACTAAATTATCAGAACATTGGGAAGATGAATTGCGTTGCTAGTGGCATTAATTAGGTTTAATATTAATGTTGGAGTCTAGGAAGTGTATTTATATATTTTCGGGATGTAATATGGATAATGAATTCGCAATAAATAGGAGTCAATGCAGAAAAATTTCTATATTTCATGTACAAAAAAAATAAAACTCAGTTTTTTTTTCAACGTAGGGACGTGGAAATCTTCAAAAGATATCGATCTGCTCTTGCCTCTCGGCACGCCGGATTTATACCGACTAAAACCACCTCCGTTTCCTTCAATCACTCTCTCTATCAAATTTAGTAATTCTCCGTATTTAAAATTTCAGAACATAGTACTTCTCAGACGATAAGAATCGGTATAATGGATAGTACCAAATTTGTAAGTTTTAGTGTCTGTAGTTAGGTTAATAGTTCACCTTATATGTTTTTGAATTATTTCCTGATAATTACATGTTTGGCTTTGACTTTAGTGGAGTTGATTGTACTTGTAACTTACTTCGAAAGATTTCCTGAATTTGAGAGAGATATTTTTAAGTGTCGTTTTAAAGGAGTCTGGGTTTGCTATGTTTTTAATTTCGTCCGGTAGGGTATTGTAAAAGTTAGCTGCTTTGTTGAAGGGGTCTTCTTTTAGCCGATCAGTTCTTTAAAATGCGATAGCTATATTATTCATGTTTCTCATTATGTAAGCTTTTACCTCAATTTTATCCAATTTCACAGTGGTGTACTCATTACGGTGTAAAGTCTTATGCATGAATTTAGCTCTTTCCATGGAAATCAAGCTCTGCAAATTCAATTTCTGGGCTGTTTTGTAAACTTTGCTCGTTGGAACTGGCATATGGAGATTTTAGATGGTCTTATACGTCTTGGTTACTAGTCTGGAGATGGTCATGAGGTTACCTTTAAGGGTTTGGCTCCAATTCAAGATGCCGTAGGAAATTTTGGAAAGGAGGCGCATACATAATTGGGATTTTTTTTCCTTGGAAAGAAGTGGAAAGATGTGTGTGTGTATGTACAAAGTATTTTTTTTTTCAATCAAATTTAGATTTGAGGTAAACTACGCTTTGAATGGTTAAATGTTTTGTAGTCAAAACTTTGCCAGATCATATGTTTTATAAAGGCTGTGTGCGAAAAAAATGTAGCTTTTAGTAGTTTTTTAATTGTTCGTAAGATTTCAATCATTTACTCCCTCATCCCTTGTAATACTTTTTATTTTTTACATGCAATTAAACCGATTATTAACTGCATATTCAATGTTTTCATGACGAACTGCAAAATAAGAAAGAAATATTAGTCCCATTGCTGTAAAATCGAAAAACGTGCAAATTGAGGGACTATGCAGCAGTCATAGGAACTTTGAAATTAACACCTCAAGGAAGGTGATAAGACTTTGTTTACGTGAGTTATGCTTGTAGAAAAAACAGACATAATCATACATACAGACTTCATTCCAAAACATTTTAAATATTCTCAAATATCTGTAAACGTTAACATATGTTGAAAATTCCTGATTAGATTTTCGGGGTGTTTGCAAGAATTTCTCATAAAGTGATTAAATAGATAATTAATATAAATTAAAATTCATAATAATAAATTCTACTCAACAAAACTAGTCACAATCCATTTAAATGCTGTGGCGTGCTGGAGAAAAACCGAACGTCTTCTTAATACAATGAACACAAACAAAGGAAATTGAATCATACTTAGTTGCACCAAATAGTGTATATATAGAAAAAAATAGTAGTGATACATGTACAATATTAGTGGTGACATTGAAAACTACAGTAAAATGTATTAGAACCGATTTGGTGATAAAACACCTAAACAGGACAGTAAGCAAAATACTGTAAGGCAAAACTAGTATTAAACTGAAAAAAAAAACAGACCCATTCAAACGGCTATTGACTAACTTCACGACATTCAAATGAATTTCATAACATACTCAAAACAAACAGTTATTTTGATCGTGTCAAATTTCTCATCCAGAGTGTGGCGGTAGTTCTGAAATAATGTTCTCGTGTTGTTTCTTCGACAAGAATCTTTTAAATGAACTTAATCTGTGTTAAACATTTAGGCACAATTTATGATTCTTTAGTTTTCCATTGAAATTTTTTCAGCGTTTTATTTTCATACAATCCTTTGCAGTTTATGCTTTTCAGCAATCTGATAGAAACGTTTTCAAACGTAACCTCATAAACAAGCATGTTAAACAACATCGTCAGTCAGAACAGCAAGCCGCCATAAATTCACCGAAAAAATCAAATTGTTCCGTCCTATTTTCCACAGTTCACGTTTCCATTCGTACAAACAGAGTGGGGAAAGATTCAGCTCAAAAGAACGTTCCGTCAATAACCTTGTTTACTTCTCACCAATGCCATCCTTCACCTCCCGAAGGCGTTATCCAAAAATTCGATTTCACGTTGTACTACAATGAATCGAATATGCAAATTACCAGCAATTTTACCTGATAAAAACCTTTGCTTCTGAACGCCACGTCCACCAGGATATGTGCTACACTAAACATGCAAATTTAGGCTCTATCTCTTTGATTGCTGGCACTCCATTGAAAACTTTTGGATCTTCGACCACAGGACGGTCACGATTGGCGTTTCAACCTGTGTCCGGGGCTGCTTGTTTTGTTTGAGGGAATAACAATAGGCGGGCGTATAAATATGTTATCCTTTGAAACCGATCAGTAATTTAGTCCAGTAGCGAAGCTACCAATGGTCAATTTACAATGCCCATTAAAGTCGTTCAAATTGATCACCGTCAATTTTTGCCTCACCTTTCAGTTGGAATATATTGAATTGAAATTTTTGGCAATTGATGGGTTTTTTTGCAGATGATAAAAAATGTAGTTGCTTCTTTTTGCACATATTTGAACAAAATTTGCTTTCATTGAGTCAAAAGTTTTTAACTTAATTTTTACACAAATACAAATTTCTGGTTTATTGGTATCTTAGTTCCTTCCTCCGGAAATATTTTGTTTTTGTATACACTTTCTCTTTTCTAAATTGTTAATGTTTCTAAATTATAAAATTATTTTTTTGGCAAATACAATTTGCATCGCATATGGTGGTCTACTACACTTCATCTCGAAAAATACTTCACTTTCATATGCAGTGCTACTTTTGGATGAACTTTCTCGTTTTTCAATTTTTGTTTAATTTCATTCACTTTGGTTTTGAGGCATTGACTCTGTATTTGCGTAACATCATACAAATTGCGCAGAAATATCACAAAATCTTTTATTCAATCCTATATGAAAATTTTTCAAATAGCTAGTAAGAACACTTTTCCTTCCGTACATCTTTGAAAGAATAATTGTTTTTTTTTGAATTACTTTGACACAATTAAAAAATCTAATTAATTACAAAGCCTCGATGGTATAGGATCTCAGACTCAGCAAAAGATTTGAACAAACCTTTCGAAAAGTGAAGATTTATTGTCAATCATAAATTATTGCAGAATACCGTTACTTTCTTTAAAATTGAAATTCCTGAAGCCTTCCAGTAGTCGATGTATGAAGCGAGACTTTGAAATCTGATAGCGAAAAAACAATTAACTTATTATTAGAGCTAACATTTAAATACTAACGTTTTAAACCAAACAAACTAATGTGTGTGTCAAAAAACACATTTTAATATCCAAGCGTAAAACATAGGTATATTTTGAGGACTATCGGTATTTAAAATTGCATATTAACTTCCCAGTATATGGGAAGTTCTTGTAATCGCCTCGAAAATCGAAATTGAAATTTTCAACATTTCTTTACGTTTTGAGGTCTATAGAGTATATATAAAGTGTTTTTAGAAAGGGAGATGTATGTGTGAGTGTATGTACGTACGTACGTTCGTGGACACTTTTTTCTACGAGCATAACTCACGTAAATAAAGTCGTATCGACTTTGTTGAGGTGTCAATCGAAGCGTCTTTGCAATCTTAAGAGCTGATTAGTTTTTGGGAAATTTCGGTTGGGCGGTTTGTTGTTTTGCCCCTTTGAAAGTCATTTCTGTCATGCGTTATATCTCAGGAACCAAACATACGATTTGCATGATTATGGTGTCAATCAACGCGTATTAACGTTTGTGTGAGTTTATCAAATTTAAAAAAAAATCGTTGGAGCCGTTTTTTAATTTAAGGAAAAAAGTGCAAAAAAATTAGGTTTTTTAAATAAACAATAAATTTTTAACCTGATTTACGGAAGACAGTATTCAATTTTTATAAAATTTATATACTTCAAGCAATGTTTGAACAAAAGTCATCAAAACTTTCTCTCGTGATAACAAGAAACATTAAATTAAAAATTAAAAATCATTAAAAGTCACCATGATCTTCAAGGTCATTTCTGCCATTCGCTATATCTCACGAACAAGATATAATATTTGCATTATTACGGTGTCAATCGACGTGTTTTAAAATCTCTTTGATTATTCTAACATTATAAAAATCCGTTTCAGCGTTTTTTTTAATTTAATAGAAAAAAAATGCCAAAACCTAGGATTTTTTTCATAAAAAATATTTTTTTAACCAGATTTGCACAACACAGTAATAAATGTTTATAAAATTTAAACATTCCTATCAGTTTTTGAAGAGAAATGATATGATTAATATTAACTCATTCCTGTTACATCCTTTCGAAATGTTTGAAGCTTCTAACATATTGAATGAAGTTTGTGCATGTAAAAACACGGAAAGTTAGTTTTTCTTTTGTGGTTTCTCATTTGACGATGAACTTCCATGTCCTGCTGGGCAAGATGATGAGGAATGTAAATTTTCAATTATTTCGTTTAACTGTCATCTATTTAGGTGTATTGAAGTTAAGTTATTTTACTGCACCTTCGATTAGTTAATGTGTTATGTTTATACTTTGAGTATTTTGCAGTAGAACAAAAAATCGATGCTTTTCGATTTTAGATAAATGAAACCAAATGAGAAAGGTTCAAGTGTTAAAGATAGACACCCATAATCACTTCGAATATTCAAATTAAAACTTGGGAACTAGCAACTAACACAAAAACGCGCGAATCGGAGTTTAAAAAACCGCTGAAACGGTTTTTTATAATGTTAAAATAATCCAAGAGATTTTAAAACACGTCGATTGACACCTTAATGATGCAAATATTATATCTTTTGCGTGAGATATAGTGAATGGAAGAAATGTCCTTGAATATCATGGTGACTGTTAATGATTTTTTATTTTTTATTTAATGTTTCTTGTTATCATGAGAAAAAGTTTTGATGAAGTTTTTTCAAGCATTGCTTGTAGTATATAAATTTTATAAAAATCGAATACTGTCTTCCGTGAATCAGGTTAAAAATTTATTGTTTATTAAAAATAACCTAATTTGTTGCACTTTTTTTCTCAAATAAAAAAACGGCTTAAACGAGTTTTTTCAAAACTTTATAGATTCACACAAATGCTAATACGCGTCGATTGACACCTTAAACATGCAAATTGTACGTTTGGTTCGCGAGATATAACGCATGACAGAAATGACCTTCAAAGGGGCAAAACAACAAACCCCCCCGACCGAAATTTCCCAAAAACTAATCAGCTCTTAAAATTGCAAAGACGCTTCGATTGACACCTCATTAAAGTCGATACAACTTTGTTTACGTGAGTTATGCTCGTAGAAAAAAGTGTCCACGAACGTACAGACGTACGTACGTACATATACACACACACACACACATACATCTCCCTTTCTGAAAACACTTTATATATACTCTATAGACCTCAAAACGTAAAGAAATGTTGAAATTTCAATTTCGATTTTCGAGGCGATTACAAGAAGTTCCCATATACTGGGAAGTTAAAAAATATTATTTACATATTTCGTTAATAAATTTCATCATGAATATGATTTAGAAGGATTTTAAATGATATTTTAATTTTTAAAGTATTTTCAAGCGTGTAAAGCTAGACGCCGTGAGACAGCATTTTTGTCGCTCCGCTGTGTTTTGGTTTTCTCGACTCCCCTCTTCTAAATTCAGAAAGTACAAGCATGGTTGACCTCTTGATCAAATTTTGAAGCCAATAAACAAAGGTTTAACTTAGAATGATTTATTAGATAGATGCTTCGTAATTCGCAAAAAAGTAAACGCGATTTTCTCGGATTCGTATTGTTTATAAGCTAGCGATTTGAAAAAAACTGCTCACTCTGATTTTTCAATATGTTGTTTTACACATATATGGCTATAGGCGGTAGTGAATCATTATGATCAGTGTCAAATTTTCCGGTTTTCATTCAATTTTCCACAATCAAAAATATTGGTTTTTTAAAATAATTGCCGCCATTTTGTTATTTCGCGTTTTTTTGTTTCCAGATAATCCAGTGACCTGAAATCACGTCCGCCGTTATTAACTTCCCAGTATATGGGAAGTTCTTGTAATCGCCTCGAAAATCGAAATTGAAATTTTCAACATTTCTTTACGTTTTGAGGTCTATAGAGTATATATAAAGTGTTTTTAGAAAGGGAGATGTATGTGTGTGTGTGTGTACGTACGTACGTCTGTACGTTCGTGGACACTTTTTTCTACGAGCATAACTCACGTAAACAAAGTTATATCGACTTCGTTGAGGTGTCAATCGAAGCGTCTTTGCAATTTTAAGAGCTGATTAGTTTTTGGGAAACTTCGGTCTGGGGGGTTTGCTGTTTTGCCCGTTTGAAGGTCATTTTTGTCATGCAGTGTATCTCGCGAACCAAACATACGATTTCATTGATCGAGGTGTCAATCGACGCGTATTTACAATTTTGTGATTCTTTCAAGTTTTTAAAAAAATTCTTTGAGCCGTTTTTTATTTTTGAAAAAAAAAAGTGCAAAAAATTGGGTTTTTTTTTCAAAAACAATAAATTTTCAACCTTATTTTCAAATCGAAGTAACCAATGTTTACATAATTTATATACTCCAAACGATTTTTGTTAAAACAACATCAAAACTTTATCTCATGATTACGTAAAAAATCAAATAAAAAATAAAAAATCATTAATAGTCATCATGATTTTCAAGGTCATTTTTATCATTTACTATATCTCACGAACCAGATATAATATTTGCATCATTATGGTGTCAGTTGACGTATATTAACATTTTTGTGAAATTTTTAACATGATGAAAATTCGTTTCAGCCGTGTTTTTAATTTAATTGAAGAAAATGCGAAAAACTATGTTTTTTTTCATAAAAAATATTTTTTTAACTTGATTTGCACAGCACAGTGATACCAGTTTATAAAATTTATACATTCTTATCAGTTTTTGAAGAGAAACCGGCAAAACTTGTTTCCATGATAATGAAGAAAAACTAAATTAAAAATAAAAAAATCATTCAGTTACCTTGTAAAAAGGGTTCATACGAATGATATTACTTTATATCTTTTATTCTAACAAAATTGTTGTAAATTCACGCAAAGTTTTAAAATATTTGCATAATTTGAACAGATTTAGTCTTTTAATTAAAAAATATGCTTAAATTTGTATCAACGCTTTGAATGGTAAAATGTTTTGTAGTCAATACTTTGCAAGATCATATGCTTTGAAAAGCTTTCATCGAATAAAAAATTGCAGTTTTTTGTAGATTCATTCTTTAGTAATCGTAAGATTTCAATAACCATCATCATTTGAAATACATTTTACTTTTTACATGCAATTGAACCTATTTTTGACTGCATATACAAAATTTTTCAAGACCAAAAAGGCCCCCACCGATTGATCCGCATGAATATTCAATCTGTCCTCATCGACCAAAAACCTTACGTAATCAATGGACCTTCCCGTAGACGATATGATTCATATTAACTCATTCCTGTTTCTGCTATGAATACCTCTCATTGTCATTACTTAAAGTACTATTATTTTCAAAATTATTATTGTGTTTAATGTTGTTGATGTTTATGTAGATATTACCGGGAAGTTGACCGTGTGGACCTCAAGGGTCGCACCTCGCGGCTTGTCTTTTGATGTTTTCTGTAAAATTTTTATGAGTAATATAACATTAAAACAAGCCGCGAGGTGCGACCCTTGAGGTCCACACGGCAAATGCAAATTTGATTGAAATTTTGTTGGTTTTCAAAATTTAAGAAGTTTTTTTAATTAAAAGACTGTAAAAACTATTAAAAATCTACTCAAATTATGTAAAAATTTTAAAACTTTGATTAAATTTACAAAATTCTTTTAAGAATAAAAGATATAAAGTAAAAAATCATTCAAAGTTACCATGTAGAATGAACCCTCTCATTCTCTCTACATGGTAACTTTGAATGATTTTTTATTTTTAATTTTTTTTCATAATCATGGAAGGAAATTTTGCTGGTTTCTCTTCAAAAACTGATAAGAATGTATAAATTTTATAAACTGGTATCACTGCGCTGTGCAAATCAGGTTAAAAAATATTTTTTATGAAAAAACCATAATTTTTCGCATTTTCTTCTATTAAATTAAAAAACGGGTGAAACGAATTTTTATAATGTTGAAAACTTCACAAAGATGTTGAGACACGTTAACTGATACCTAAATGATGCAAATATTATATCTGGTTCGTGAGATATAGTCAATGATAAAAATGACCTTGAAAATCATGATGACTTTTAATGATTTTAATTTTTAATTTAATTTTTTACGTATTCCTGAGAAAAGGTTTTGATGATGTTTCTACAAACATTATTTTGAGTATATAAATTTTATAAACACTGATTACTATACTTCGCAAATCAGGTTAAAAATTTATTGTTTTTGGAAAAAACCGAATTTTTTGCACTTTTTTTCTTAAGTTAAAAAACAGCTCCTAAGATTTGTTTCAAAATTCGACAGATTCACAAAAATGTAAATACGTGTCCATTGACACCTAAAGAATGCAAATCGTATTTTTGATTCGTGAGATATAACGGATGACAAAAAAGAAGATCACGATGACTGTTAATGCTTTTTTTATTTTTTATTTGATTTTGTTTTGTAATCAAGAGTAGAAACTTATGTAGGTAGTTTTTCAAAAACTGTTCGGAATATATAAACTATATAAACGTTGGTTACTTCGACTTGAAAATAAGGTTAAAAATTTACTGTTTTTGAAAAAAACCCCAATTTTTTGTATATTTTTATAAAAAAGTTAAAAAACGGGCCGAAGAATTTTTTTTAAAACTTAATAGAATCACGTAAATGTTGATATGCGTAGATTGACACCTTGATCAAGGAAATCGTATGTGTGGTTCGCGAGATATAACGCATGACAGAAATGACCTTCAAACGAGCACAACAGCTAACCCCCCCAACCGAAGTTTGCCAAAAACTAATCAGCTCTTAAAATTGCAAAGGCGCTTCGATTGACAGCTTAACGAAGTCGATCGGACTTTGTTTACGTATGTTATGCTCGTAGAAAAAAGTGTCCACGAACGTACGTTCGTACGTACACACACACACACACACATACATCTCCCTTTCTAAAAACACTTAATATATACTCTATAGACCTTAAAACGCAAAGAAATGTTTAAAATTTCAATTTCGATTTTCGAGGCGATTACAAGAACTTCCCATATACTGGGAAGTTAAAAATCTAAAAAAAATATTTTTGCACACCAAAAGTACCTTTTAAAATATGCACCAAATTTGAAAGTGATATCTTTTTTCTTCGATTGAAAAAAAATTGTTATTTTTTTTGACACCCCATTAGAAAATTTATATGTGAATCTGGCGGATTCAATCAGAAGTTAAACGGCAAAATTCAAGAAGAACGGGATAAATCATATGCTAAAGAGACAAAAAGGCTTGTGCAATCTGTGGCTTATAAAATTGAGAGCACCATAAAGTCGAATTAATATGCTGCAAAATCTCAATTCTACTGTTCGTTCCATTTTATCATATATGTAGTTATGTATATATTTAAATCAGGGAGTCAATACTTTTCTCAATTGGTTTTTATGGCTATACTTATAGTCTGAATAATTTTCACCACTAATAAATTAAATGCATATATATATGTATAAAATAAAGTTTATATGTATATATGTACAAAGTAAGGTATATCAAATATTCTGTACTCTTTTAAGGAATTTTTCAAACATGCCCCATTTCCATTTTTAGCGCAGGCAAAATTACGAAACATTGAGTTTCGTGGCCCAATTTATAAGTTAAGTCCACACTTTTGTGACTGACTGCATGTAGGCAGATTTTCAGCGGTCAAAATATAATATTAGAACGCGTTTTTTTGTCTTTCTCGAGTTTACAAGGATTCATTTTAATTCAATTGCACCATTTTCTGAATTTTTCAGTGTTAGTTGTTAAATGTTGCTTTTGCACACCCCATTGTAAGCAAGCAAAATAAATTTGGCATAAATCCCAAAAGAAAATTTGCCTTTATTCAGAATCAGGAAGACTGTGGACATACTCCGCATATGGACAATAACATGTTGATCCCTCAATAAATTCTGTGCGTATGGCACGGACGGATTCACATCAATATTCGACACATGGGAAATGCACAAAATCGAAAAATTTATATTAACGTACGCATATACGAGGCAAGTGCACGCGCTATGCATAAAATCGTAATGTAAGTCCCAAAATTAATTCAGTGCAATATACCGGAAAAGATTAATATATGCGTATGTATGTATACAGTTGGATAGATCCCTCGTCATCGAAATGATGTGTTTTCATTCGCGAGTATATATTTTCACGTCGTTGCATCATATGTGTGAGCGATTGCAGCGTATTAGTGGGATACGTGCACCGAAACATGAATTTCCCGAAATTTTCTTGTTATTAATTTTACAGAAAGACTATACCATTTTTTAACTTCCCTGTATATGGGAAGTTTTTGTAATCGCCTCGAAAATCGAAATTGAAATTTTCAACATTTCTTTACGTTTTGTTTGTAGAAAGGGAGATGTATGTGTGTGTGTGTACGTACGTACGTCTGTACGTTCCTGGGTAGTTTTTCTACGAGCAAAGTTGTATCGACTTTGTTAAGGTTTCAATCGAAGCGCCTTTGCAATTTTAAGAGCTGATTAGTTTTTGGGAAACTTCGATCAGGAGAATTTATTGTTTTGCTCTTTTGAAGGTAATTTTTGTCATGCTTTATATCTCGCGAAATAATTATACAATTCGCATGATAAAGAAGTCAATCGACGCATATTAACGTTTTTATTAATCTATCAAAGTTGGTAAAAAGTTGCTGGAGCCGTTTTTTAATTTAAGAGAAAAAAGTCCAAAAATTAGGTTTTTTCATAAACAAAAAATTTTTAACCTGATTTGCGAGATATAGTAATCAATGTTTATAAAATTTATATACTCCAAACAATGCGTGTAAAATTATAATCAAAGATTTTTCTAATCACTACGTAAAAAATTAAATTTAAAATAAAAAATCATTATAAGTCTTCATGATTTTCAAGGTGATTTTTATCATTCACTATATCTCACGAACCAGATATATTATTTGCATCATTAACGTTTCAATAGACGTGTATTAACATTTTTGCGATGTTTTTAACATTATGGTTTAAATGTTTCAGCCGCTTTTTAATTTAATAGAAGGAAAATGCAAAAAATTAGGCTTTAGTTTTTGAAGTGAAACCAGCAAAACCATATTCCATGATTATAAAAAAAAAAAATTTTTTTTTTAATGATTTATCATGTATAGAGGGTTCATACGAATGATATTACTTTATATCTTTTATTCTAAGGAAATTGTTGTAAATCCAAGTTTTATAATATTTGCATAATTTGAGCAGATTTTAATTAGTTTTTACAGTGTTCTAGTGTTAATAAAAAACTGCTTAAATGTTGGCAGTCCAAGAAAAATTCAATTGAATTCACATTTGTGGTAATCAACGCTTTGAGTGGTTAAATGTTTTGTAGTCAATAGTTTGCAAGATCATATGCTTTAAAAAGCTTTCATCAAATAAAAAATTGTAGTTTTTAGTAGTTTTGTTCTTTAGTGTTCGTGAGATTTCAATCACTTCCTCCATCATCATTTGTAATGCATTTTACTTTTTACATGCAATTAAACCGATTATTGACTGGTGTTTCAATATTTTTCGAGGCCAACTGAAAACAATAAATAAGTATTAGTCTGATTGATGTAAAATCGTGAAAGAATACAAATTCAATAGTTATGCCGAAGTTAACCAATTTTGAACGCAAATATTCAAAACGGTCACCATGCGACAAAATCTCTTCAGTGTGCGTAATAACAAAAACTGCATTCATATTTGCAAGCGCTCTTTGTCCTTGAAGCATCGATATGAAAATAACAAATAACGTAGAAAAGGCGTTGTAACCTGTCCTTCCTCCGATTGATTCGCGTGAATATTCAATCAAATCAATCTGTCCCCATCGACCAAAAACCTTACGTAATCAATGGACCTTCCCGTAGATGATATGATTATTATTAACTCATTCCTGTT